>JAMKCH010000384.1:0-56696 GCA_023653785.1 Ophioderma brevispina
GTCCTGGGGTATCATCAATCATGACAAAATACATGGGATGTATTTGTTCAAGACAATGGTGAATGAAAGCTATTGGAACTGTGCCATGGGAATGATTTTATTAGCTCATAGTAATAGTTACAAAATTGTTCCGATATAAATAGCGCGTCATGTGGGCCAGGGTGTTGTATTCCAGAGCGTCTGCTTGGTATGAAGACGGTTACAAATCCCAATCTTATAGCTACTAGCTAATAGGATTGGATCATTGTTATAAAGGGCTGCCCTCATGTGCTTCTTTTTAGCTTATGAAGGATGAAAGGTATATCTGGGTAACGCAAGTCCATAAACAAAGGGCAGCTGTGAAACATCTTCCTTGTTCTTCACATAAAAGTACTAAATGGTAATGAAATGGAGGCATGCTCTAAGCTTGCTTTTTCCAGAGAGAATGCCCCTGAAGTTTCTCAAATTTTCATGTTTTTGTGATCCAAGTGTAGTTTGGGGATATTAAAAAAACCCTTGCGTACATGATAAAGGAGTTTTTAAAACACCAACTGAAAATAATGGATGAATTTAACTGTGTTGATTATAAAGGCCTCCTTCATTTCTTAGCCGGCAATGTCCTTGAAAGTGTGGGGCACGGCTTTCCAGAAAATGCTCTTAGTTGCTTTAATATATCTGTTTGTATTGTATTAAGTTGACTTCCCTTTTGTTTTATCAAATCACCGATAGTTCCTTTAAAGTGGACAGAAGTCCCTCCATGTTATAATTCAATATGTACAATGCCAGTGAGTGAAAACCAACAATTTGTCTAATAATAATGAAATTTTGTGTGGATCCCATAGCACCTGACATCTGGTGGAATATAACGGTGTAGGAATGTTTAAAAATAAAAACAATTAATATGTGGCCACAATTTTCACCCAATGTTGCCAAAACAATCATCACATAGTCTCCAATATAAGCTTGGGATAAAAATTACTCAAATTGAAATAAACTTAGTGAATACTAAAATTGTTCATAAAGTGATTAATTGATGGAATACATGGAGGTAGATATTCTAAATTGTGGTATATCTGTGAAAATTATATGCCTTTCTTTGTCTTTGGTTTTATCTATTAATGCGAAATTATTTTTCTCTGTTCTTGATCCTTGTCTTGGATTCTGCCGTAATGAAATCATTGACTAATAAATAGGTAAGTGGTAACTTCTAATTACTCTTCTTGTTTTTAAAGGTGATGTTTGAGGTTGGTTGCAGTTCTGAATTGGGTATTTCTTTTTGTAATCAAAGGACAAACTACGATTAGAAGTGGAACTGAAATAACATTGATGTACTCTATAAGAAGCAAGCCTGTCCGTAAGATGAATTGGTCCGGGAGCCAGAAATTTAGAAAACAAGCGGCTCCTGGTCCCAAAGGAACCGATGAAACATAAGTGTACCCCTCCCACGTGTCCCAACCAAAGTGGGGAATCTTGCTGTGCAAGGGTAACCTCATCCCAATCCAGAAGTACTAGGCCATTCAGATTATGACAATGACTTAAGGTGGTTACCATGTGTGAACATGACAAGTTCTACTTTGTTTGGAGGATATGCAACAAGAACCAAGCTCAAGAGTTACTAAATAGGTCTAAAAATCATATTTCCCCATATGTGCCACATTAACAATTTCAAACCAAAAGAATTGTGTATTCATTTTACATTTCACAGGCTTTTCAGATCTCAGATCTCAAAAATCACAAAAGACAGGGTTTTAATATTTTAGTTTTTGATTTTTTCTGTGTGCACCCAACTCTATTTTCTTTTTTTCTGCAGCTTAGAAAGCAGGTGTGCTTTTCATAATTTCCTTGCTGGGGGTATCATAGAAATACTTAAACTCAAGATATGGCCATTTTTTCCCAAAATGTGTTAAAAATATGTTTTTTGGGAAAAAAAATGCCCATAGTTGAGTTATGGGTATTTCTATGTTACCGCAGCAAGGAAATTATGAAAGAAAAAAAACCACCAAATAGTGAAATAAAAATGGACATTGTCATACCGTCTCCCGCCAATGCAAGTAGTGCTGACATCTCAAAAAATCTACACAAAATCTAATTGTGGTTTACACCAGTACAGAATAAAAAAAGATCAAAATGTTTGTGTTTGAGGTCAACGTTAGATCGTGGTGCACAATATGATGCTTAAAATCTGGGATGTCACAGGGAAAGGCTTTTTCGATCTCAAGTCAGAATTTTGATGTGCACATATAGAATTACAGAATCGGATAAAACATACTGCCTTGTCTTTAAAGACATGGATATCAAGCCAACCACTTGCAAGTTAGGTTCACATATCCATGCCAGTAACAAAAATACAAAAATATGAATTTTGATGATTTTTTCGATGTTTCAGAGTAGAAAATCACTGTTTATTCCCTGTAATGCAATTTAACACCAATTCTTGTTAGAAATTTATTCTGCTATCATTTCGGGAAGTCATTTGCTTATATCAACAAGACCAGGGTAGGGAAAAGAAACCGGTGGCCTGGGTCCATTTTGTCCTGTCCCACAGGGCTGTAAAAAAAGCCGGGGCCATACGTTTAACATTCCTAATCCCTGGAGTTATCAGTTTGGTTGTTGGGTAGGGAATTTTCCTACCACGAGTTTGGCAGTAGGACACATTGTTATCTATACAAATTTCACTTAAATATTGGGAGGCCATCAGATACAGATTTTAGGCAAATTTTACACAAATTCAGCAAGTGGCGGCCAAGACCGCATTCATTATAGCAATTCACCAAAAATGTCAAAGAAATTTACAGCAATACGGAGCGCAAACCACAAACCACTTTAGGTGATGTGATGTGGTGTTGTCATGGGGTTCCTATTACCTACATATGACCTCGTCCTCGTTCGGTCTTAATACAAAAAAAATCCAGAAATAACCATAACCAGATGGATTTGATTCTTCAACTCCAAACGGTTTTGGAATAAGAAACTATTCTTGACAAAATATAAAAAATTCAAGAAATTTTTCGTCAAGATTATGTCTGAAATTGGGATTTCATGGCAACCCTCCCTGCACAAATTTGCCATTTTTTTTTCAAAAATTTTCCCCATACTTTAGCAAATTTGGAAATTGTGTCTTTAGATTGAGGAAAATTGCTTAATTTTTAAGATTAGAAAAAATTTTTAAACGATAAATAGTCATCAAACTTGTTTTTAAAAATTGGGGTAAAAAAGGTCATCAATATCCAAAAAAAAAAAAGGGTGAAATAAGACCCAATGTTGGCAGCATATCTCTCTACTGATCATTGTTTGAGATCCCATGAGCTGTAGTATGTTAACATTTTAATGTAAATATTATTTGTTAATTTGTACTCATAAATCTTCCTAAAAATGTTCCAATTTTATTCCGTGAGATAAGAGAGTCTCTTTAAATGTTTTTTTTTTTTTTATATGATACCCCCATCACCGTGTTCAGTTGTCCTAAACTATCACAGTGATAATGTCCTTCTCCCTCCATGTGTGTGCACAGTGGGAGGTTTTACCGAAGATTCGACCCCCAGAAAAGCAACAGTTGGAAACATTATCTATACAGCCGAGGCATTCGTGACAAAATTACCGTGCTATCTGACATGTGCTTGCACTTGCAACAAATTGTCGTAATTATTTTCTGAACGCGTTGCTCTGTAGATCGACGGACAGATAGACGGCTTACAAAATTAAGTATAAGCGCGAGAGGAATTTTTGACAACAGATTATTGAGTGAGCAGAGAAGCTGCTGGTTGCGTGACTTGAGGTAGTCAAGCTAAGTGTGTAAAGGATGTTATGAAGGATAAATACACTTCGGTGGGTATTTTGGAGGGTATTATTTTTGTGATAATTTGGGAGAGGGAGAGTAGCCAAAACACAAGTTAAATGTCAGGAAAACTTGTGGGCGATGTGTAATAGGTGTGCTATTTTTGTGTTGCTCTGTTAACAATTAAAATGAGAACAAAGGCGCTGAAGTGCATAATAGACAACAAAATATCTGTACATATTATGCTTGCACAGAAATATTGGCTTGGTAGTAACTGGGGTAGATGGTTGAGGGGTCTAGCAGCACTTGACTGCTTTTTTGCATTGTATTTAAGGAATATTGCATCAGTGTTTTCAGGTTGTCTCATATTGTTCATCATACATCTGATTCATTGGCCCGGGTGGTAGGGCACTCAACTTTGGTGTGGTAGGGTAGTGTGGCATGGAGTGAGAAACTTGGGTTATTTTCATGAGAATTGAAGCAAGAACCTTGGTTTAGGGTTAGAGTTAAGCTAGAGTGATTAGCATTGAAGAATGCAAAATTTCATGTTTTAAGTTAATTCCTGGATTTCTTCTGTTATGTATTAGGCTGCTGATTCAGAGATGGCGCCCTAATTTTTGAACATTGAATCCTGTGATTTATTCGGACATGTCATGGATAGCCCAAGAAAGCCTCGACAGGAAGCTTAGTTCATTGGGGTCAATTTTACCGGGACAGAAGTGGGACAGCCTGGGATAATCACCCTAATCTTTTAGACACTGACTGTGATGTGCATGCACGCAACAGGTATGGAATCTCTGTCAGCAGGGACTAAAAGGCTTAACGTCCCCTCGAAAGGACGGGGTTTTTCATATTTTTACGTTTGAAATTTTTCTGGTGAACCCACCTACATTTTCATTTTTTTCTGGCAGATTATGAAGCAGGGTACTCTTCATAATTTCCTTGCTCGGGTATCATAGAAATACTTATAAATCAAGATATGGCCATTTTTTCCCAAAATGTGTTAAACATGTTTTTGGGGAAAGAAAAAAAAAATGCCAATATTGTGAGTTATGGTATTTCGGTTCCGCCGCAGCAAGGAAATTATGAAAGAAACAAACCACCAAATAGTGAAATTAAAAAAAGGGAAATTGTATTACGTCTTCCCGCAAAGGCACATGTAGTGGATGACATCTCAAATCTACACAAAATCTATTGTGGTTTACACCAGTACAGAATAAACAAAAGACCAAAGATCAATAATGTTGGTCTTTGAGGCTCAAAAAGCGTATAGATCATGGTGCACACTATGGCTGCTTTAAAATCGGGATATTTCACAGGGAAAGGCTTTTTCGATCTCAAGTCAGAATTTTGATGTGCACATATAGAAATACAGATCGGATAAAAACATACTGCCTGGTCTTTAAACAATGGATATCAAGCCAACCACTGGCCAAGTTATGTTACATATCCATGCACAGTAACAAAAATAACAAAATAAAAAATGAATTTTGATGATTGTTTCGAGTGTTGTTCAGATTAGCAAATCACTGTTTATCCTTTAATGAAATACACCAATTCTTGTAACTTTATTCTGCTATATCGGAAGTCATTTCTGATTTATATCACCAAGACCTCGGGTAGGGGAAAAGAACGGTGGCATGGGCTCCCATTTTTCCTGTCCCACAGGGTGTTGTAAAAAAGCCGGGGCCATCCGTTAACATTTCCTAATCCTGGAGTAGCAGTTTGGTTGTTTTGGGTAGGAGGAATTTTCTACCCAAGAGTTGGCGTAGTTAGGACCCATTGTTATCTATTACAAATTTCACTAAAAAATTGGGAGCCATTAGATACATTTTTAGGCAAAATTTACCTGCAAATTCAGGCTAGGTGGCGGCCAAGCCTCATTCATTTATAGCAATTCACCAAAAATGTCAAAAAGAAATTTACAGCAATACGGAGGCGCAAACCACAAACCAATTTAGGTGATTTGATTGTGGATTGGTCATGGGTTTGTTCTATTATCCTACCTATTGACCATAGTTCCTCGTTCTTATTAAATACAAAAAATCAGAAATAAACCTACCAGTGGAGTTGATTCTTCAACTACAACGGTTTTGGAATAAGAAAATTTCCCTTGACAACATATCAAAAATTCAGAATTTTTCGTCAAGATATGTCTGAAATTGGGATTTCTTGGCCACCCTGCCCTGCACAAATTTGCCATTTTTTTTTTCAAAATGTTCCAATTACTTTAGCCAAATTTGGGGAACTTTGTAGTTAGATTGGGAAATTGCTTAATTTTAAAGATTTAGAACAAAGGTTTGACAGTGACTCATTTTCTTTTTTCCAATAATATGTAATTTATTAAAAAAAAAAATCTATACAAAAAAAAAAAAGGTGAAAAATAAGGACCCAATTTTGGGCCAGATATTACTCATATGAGCATTGTTGTGAGGATCCCAGAGCGGTAGTTTCCTTTTAACAATTTTAATTTAAATATTAGTTTTTTTATATTTGTAAATCATATCCACTTTCTAAAAATGTTTCCACTTTTATTCAGTGAGATAGTGAGATAAGATTAGTCTCTTTAAATGTTTTTTTTTTTTTTTATATGATACCCCATCACCTGTGTCAGATGTCCCTAAAAATTGCACAGTGATAAGGATCTTCTCTCCATTGGTGTCACAGGTGGGAGGAGGTTTTACCGAAGCATTCGACCCCCAGAAAAGCAACAGTTGGAAAATTATCTATACAGCCGAGGCATTCGTGACACAAATTACCGTGCTCATCCTGACATTTGCTTTGCCACAAATTTGCAGTAATTATTTTCTGAACGCGTTGCTCTGTAGATCGACGGGACAAGGATGAAGGCTTACAAAATTAAAGTAAAGAGCGAAGGAGGAATTTTTTGAAACACGATTCTTGAGTGAGCAGAGAAGCGGCTGGTTGCGTGATGAGGTAGTCAAGCTAAGTGTGTCAAGGATGTATAGGATATAAATTACAATTCTGTGGTTATTTTTGGCGGTATTGGTATTATTTTTTGCAATTTGGGGAGTTAGCCAAAACACAAGTTAAATGTAAGGAAACTTTGTGGCGGATTATGTAAAGGTTGTGCTAGTTTTGGGTGGCTCTGTTTATAAAATGAGAACAAAGCGCTGAAGTGAAAATCGCAAAAAAAATTGTACATTTTAAAATTTTTTTCTTCTTGCACAGAAAAATGGGCTTGGTAGTAACTGGGGTAGATGGAGTCAGCAGCACTGCCTGCTTTTTTGCATTGTAATTAAGGACATTAGCATCAGTGTTTTCCGGTGTATCTATATTGTCTCATACATCTGATTCTGGCCGGGTAGGGGCATCAATTCTGGTGTGGGTAGGGTAGTGTGGCATGGAGTGAGAAACTTGGGTTAATTTTAATGAATTAAGCAAAGAAACCTGGTTAGGTTAGAGTTAAAGCAGTGATTAGCATTGAAGGGAATGCAAAATTTACAGGTTTTTTCAGTTAATTTCTGGATTCTTCTGTTATGTCTTAGGCTGAGCAGAGATGGCGGGCCCTAATTTTTGAACCCTTTGAAATCCTTTTGATTTATTCGACTTTTTTTTGAACAAAGGTCCTGGATAGCCCAAGAAAGCCTCGACAGGAAGGCTTATTTCCATTGGGTTCAATTTACCCGGACAGAATTGGGACAGCCAGGGATAATCAACCTACTCTTTTTCGACACGGACTGTGATGTGCATGCCAACGCCAGGTATGACTCTCTGCTACATGGGACCGACGGCTTACGTCCCCTCCGAAGGATATTCTTGTGATTCATTTGCCCAAGTCAAACGAACATGGGAGAGTGAAAGATCCAATTTCAATTCAAAGCTCAATAATGTACAGATTAAATCCATTAATTTAGTTACCCGGTTAAATCCCTGGCAAGTGGTCCCGAGAGGTGGAACCGGGGACCTTAAGCACCAAGGCTAATTCCCTAACCAGTGGGCCACACGCTCTCACTATGTAATGTTCACTTTAATGTTTTACTCAAATGAAGTTAACTACTCACACAAAAAAAATCTGATTATTTTGAAATGAGCAGTATAGGTGAAGATTTTTAATTTACTTGGTACGCACACAAAATTACTTTTTGAAATCTCCGATTCTGCCTTAAATAATGCAATTTAGAAAGGTTTGCCACAATTCCTATTGTAAATGGGTGCTGTGCATTGCAGGAAAACCCACCTCAGAAATATGAACTTTTTTGAGAAAATGTGCACATTCATCTTAATGTTTGTTGCAAATATGGGAAGGGGCGGAAACGCAGAGGAGAGACTTGCACGCAGGCTAATTACACACATCATGATGAAATAAGCGATGCAAAAGCCTATTAGATCAGTCATGGTCTAATCATCAGTTATTATCGAGAAACCCTTTACCCAGTTGTGGTTATTAGTAATTATTAAATTCAATAAAACCTGCGTCCATGCAGACTAATCCAATAACACGATGACCCCCACGTGTGGAGGTTCTGTCAGTTTGATTACGTGACTGCAGAAATCTGCGCGCGATCCGGAGAGTAGTCGCTTGATTCCGTTTGATTCATGTACAGCACATCGAGGCTAATGGCTTCGATTATCTTAAATCGAAATATATAAAAGAACAAATGTCTATTAGACAGGGGACCAACTGGTGAGAAGTCATTATCTTGCCTACTACTGAAGAACAACGTAATTTTGTCGCAAGAAATTTTTGTGAAAGGATAAGATCTGCTTTTTTCGTGGGAAGAAATTTTACACGTTTCAATTAGTTTCAAACCATTGGTTTAGGTTACCCAGTTTTTGTGAAAAATTGATTTGAGGCAAAAAAAAGGTGAATAAAACATCTTGGCGAAATTCGTGAAAATAAACTGCTTGCAAATTTTGGTTTTAATGGTATTTGAATTTTGTGAGGAATCTGCTAAAGTTGCAGTTCAAGGTTACATAAACGTCAAGGATAGCAGAAAGTGACACTGATGGTTGTATGGGAACACAGACGTAAACATAAGGTTATGGTTTTCAAAGTCATGACCATTACTTTGGGTACCCAAACAAGCAGAATGTTGCAAAGTAAAAGAAATGTACCCCTGCTGAAGCCCCCAATTGTCACATCAGAAAAGCCATATTTATACAAGGGCGGTTATTTGTGGATTTATCTGATATAAAATGAAAGGGTTCCCAAAAACATGGCGAACAAAGAATAAAATGTGAGGCTCCATTAAGTGCATTATATATTAGTGATCCATTTGAAAGAGTCAAAATCTATTTGAATGAAAATTTGCACTGGTAGCTTAAACTGGAGGAAGGATATGTCAAAATTGAAGGATATGTCTGGAGATTTCTCATAATTATTTTGTTTCAAATGAAAAAAAATGACAAGAGAAGGAAAACCCGGATTGAAAGTATGAATCTGCGTTGAAGGCACGTGTGCAGAAATGTCTGTATGGACAGTCATTATGCAATTTTTCCTTATATTAGGTTGCTTTCGGGCTTATAACTTGACATGCAGAAATTGCAAACATCTGATTTTTTTTGTCTCGCCTGACCTTGGTTCGGCAGAGACTAGTATCACTTTTCATGTCTGTCTGTCTGTAATGCGGCTGTCTGCTCGCAGTCCGTGTTCACCTGCTTGTGTAGATTTATCTGGAGTTTTCCGTAAGGGCTATGATGGTGTAACTTGGTGGAAAGGGCGGGGGTGGGGGTCCATGAGTTCCGACCCCTGATTAGATTTTGGGCGTAAAATATGCTAATAAGTATCCTAATTTGCATTAATTACGAAAATTTCCCCGCAAGGCTGGGTACAAGTTTACAGGAGTTCCGTAAGGCGTATAAGAGGTAACTTGGTGGATGGAAGGGAGCGGGCTGGAGAGTTCTCGAACTGATTAGATTCGGGCGTATTTCGGGGGCAAAATTAAGTATGCAAATGACTAATTAATATGCAAAATCTGCGGAATTGCTATAATTTTAAAGGTACATGGGATACACAAAATTCCTTCCATGCATGAAAGGCCTCCCGTGGGTGCGCATCTTTTAGTGATTTGAAATGTGTGTGATATATGCGGCCAACGGCTTAGGTATGCAAATGAGCTAATTAAATATGCCAAAGGACTGATTATCTCTGAAACAGTACATAGGATAGGCAAAATTCCTTCCCAACATGAAAGGAATTACTCTGTCATGCATCTTTGTGTGAAATCATAATCGGTTGGGTCAAAGTGGCATTGGAGCGTAAAAATATGCTAATTAAGTGTCTAATTGCCTAATTTAAGAAAAAAAAAAGGGCTCTTGTGACAAGTTTTCAGGAGTTACGTTAAGGCGTATAATGATGTGTGTCCTTGGTGATTTGAAAGGAAGCGGGGGCTGAAGAGGTCTCGACCTGCACTGATTTAGATTTTGGACTCATTTCGGGCAAAATGAAGTAGGCAAATGATGCTAATTAATATGCAAAAATCCGCGTAATTGCTCATAATTTTTGAAACGGTCACGGAATACAAAAATTCCATCACTGCACGAGAGCCTATTAGGGTGCGCATCTTGCTTTGCCATTGAACGTAATGATAGATGTGGCGTAGGTATGAAAGCAATAATTAAATATGCATAATTGCTTGATTCGCTGAAACGGATTACATCGGATAGGCAAAATTTCTTCACTACTTGAAAGACTACTTTCTGGCATATTCTTTTGTGTGAATCATAACTAGGTTCAAAAGTGCATTGTGGGCAATTAAAGGGGCATTTTGTGTTACAATGTACCTAAATTAAATATTGCGTAATTGCTGTTAGCTGAAACACGTACATTTTGATATGCAAATTTCTGGTACAGGAGAGGCGGGGTGTTGGGGAGGGAGGGGTGCGAGGGGGAGGACGCGGGGGGGGGGGGGTGAGGCAGGGGGCGGGGAGGCGCCTGGGGGGGCGTGGGGGAGGGGGAGGGATGGGGATCCGGTGGCGCACCGCCATCCCAGGGGGGGCATGCGGGGGGGGGCGGGGGGAGCGGGAGGGCGAGAGGGGAGAGGGGGGGGCATTTGGGCGGGGGGAAGCGGGCAGTGTGGGTAAGGGCAGCAGGGGGAGGGGCGTGCAGGGGGGGGGGGGGAGGGACCAATGGTGGAGGAGGTGCCAGGGGGCGGGTCCTCCCCCTGGAGGGCCCAGGGGCGGTGGGGGGGAGGCAGCGGGGAGGGGGTCCGACTCGGGGGGGGGGGGGGAAGGAGGGGCGGGGGGAGGGGGGGGGGGGGGAGGGGGGCTGGTGGGGAGGCGGTGGGGTAGATTGGTGACACCGCGGGGCGTGGGGGGGAGGGGTGAGCGGTGTTGAAGGGTGATGGGGAGGGGGTGGGCGTGTTGGGGGGCGCGACGGCGGGAGGGTGGTGGGGTGTTGTGTTGTTTTTGTGAGGGGCGGGGTGAAGGGCTGATGGGGAAGGGGGTGGGGTGTGGATGGTGAAGGGCTGTATGGGGTGTATTGAAGGGTGCTGTTGGTGAGGCGTGGGGTGTTGAGGGTGGTTGGGACGGGGTGTTTGAGGGGGTTGGAAAGGAGGGGGGTGGGTGTTGTTGGAAGGCATTTTGATGTGGTTGAGAGGTGTGTGCTGTTGGGAGGGGGGACACGGTGGGGTTGTGAGGGGTTTGGGGTGGGGGGTTGGGGAGGGGTGGTGGTTGGGTTGGGGTGGCGGTCGTTGGAGGGGGGCGTGGGGTGTTTGGGTGGCCGCGTTGGGTGGGGTGGTGTTGTGGGGGGGGTGTTGGGGAGGGGTGGGCGGGGGGTGTTGTTGAGGGGTGTTGCGGAAAGGAGGTGGGGGTGTTGAGGTGTTGGGGAGGGGGTGGGGTGTTTGTTGAGGGTGTGATGGGGACGGGGGTGGGGGTTGATCGGTGTTGGGGATAGTTGAGGGCGGGGAGGGGGGAGGGGCCGGGGGGGGGATGCGGGGGGGGGGGGAGGGGTGCTGGTGGGGGCGGAAGGGACTGGGGGGGCCAATGGGCGTGGAACGGCGGGAGGGTGGGGAGGGCGGGGGGGGGGGGGGGGATTTGGTGGGGGGGGAGAGGGGGCGAGGGGAGGGGGAGAGCGGGGGTGGGGGGAGGGGCCGAGGGGACGGGGTGAGGGGGGGGGACGGGGGGGGGGCGGGGGGGAGCGCTCTGGGAGGGGGGACGCGGGCGGGGGGCGGGGGGGGCGCTTCGGGGGCGGTGGGAGGGGGGGGGGGGGCGCGGGCGGGGGGACGGGGAGTGGGGGGGGGGGGGGGAGGGGGGGGGTGGAGGGGCGCCGGGGGGGCACATGGGGGGGCCGGAGCGGAGAGAGGGGGGGGGGGGAGGAGGGGGGGGGGGCGGTGAGATGAGGGGGGGGGAGGACGGAGGGGGCGGGGGCGGAGGTGCTGGTTGGGGGGGCATCGGGGGGTGGGGGCGGGGGTGATGGGGGGGGGTGGGGAGGGTGGGGGGCGGAGTGGTTGGGGGTAGTGGGCTAGGGGGGATTGGGGGGGCGGGGGTGTGAGGGTAGGTGGCGTAGGGTGTGGGGAGGGGGGGAGGGGGTGGGGGGGTTGAGCGGGGGTGCGGGGAGGGGGGTGGGGGTGTTTGTTTGTGAGGGGGTGTTGCGGGGTGTGGGGGAGGGGGGTGGGGTGTCGTGGGTGTTGGGGAGGGCGGTGGGGTGTGCGGTGGTGTTGGGGAGGGATGGGGTGTTGGTGCAGGGGGTGGTGGGACCAGGGGGGCGGTGTTGAAGGGGTTGTGTGGAGAGGGGGTGGGGGGGTGAGGGTGGGGGGGGGAGGGGGGTGGCGGGGTTTGTTGGGAGTGGGGGGTGGCGGTGGTGTGTGGAGAGGGGGGGGGTTGGGTTTTGCGGCGGTGTTGGGGAGGAAGAGTGGGGTGTTGGGGAGGGAGAGTGCGGTGTTGGGGAGGGGGGGGGGTGTTTGTTGCGCGGGTGGGGGGGGGGGGGCGGGGGGGGGGGAGGGGTGGGGGGTGGGGACAATGGGGGGGGGGGGCTGGGGGGGTGGGGAAGGGGGGGTGGGGGGCACCGGGGGTGTGGGTGGAGGGAGGATTGAGGGGGGAATGAGAGGGCGGTGTTGGGCGAGGGGGGGGAGGGGGACGAGGAATTGAGGGCGTGTGTGGGGGGGGTGCGGGTGAAGCTGGGAGTGGGGGGGGGGCGGGGGGGAGTTGGGGAGGGGGTTGTGGGTGCGGGTGTTGTTACGGACGGGGTGGGGAGAGGGGTGGGGGGTGGGGAGAGGGGTGGGGGTGGAGGGGTGTTGGTGAGGTTGTGGGGTGTTGCGGGGTGCTTGGGGAGGGGTTGTGGTTTTGGGGGTTGGGGAGGGGGTGGGGTGTGCGGGGTGTTGGGGAGGGGGAGTGGGGTTGTTGTTGGCAGGGTGTTGGGAGGGGGGTGGGTGTTGGGGAGGGGGTTGGGGTGGAAATGTTGCATAGGGGGTGGGTGTGTTAGGGGGTATGGGGGAGGGGGTGAGGTGTTGGGAGGGGGATAGGGGATATTGAATCTCAACTGTATCTGTTTTCACAAGTTCTTGGGAACCTTTCTACCTTGTACAGTTGAATCTGGTGTGCTGCTCTTTGTCTTACAGCTTACGCGAAATCAGGCGAGACTAGTGGTTCGAGAACCGCATCTTGTTTAAATGATTTTTTCGATTTTCTCAAAATCACTGCAGTACCTTATACTTCACTATACAAGAGGGAAGTATTTGATGTTAGTGGAAGAGCCTTTTTAAGCTCACTGGAAATGTTACAAATCAGGAATCTCATGCCCGGGAAATAAACGTTTTAAGTAACCGACCAAAGTTTCCGTTTAAGGAAAATGCCAGAAAATTCACGGAATTGCGAGTTCTAGAACATGGATTCAGAACCTTCTGGAGAAACTGAATGTCATGAAAAACATGTGATTTTTTCCAAGTTATCTCACGATTTTGGACACCAAAAAATTAATGGTTCAAATTCATCTTACCATCTAATGTTAGTGTCAAATGCATTAAAAACTACCTGGAAAACTGTTTGGGCCCAAAATTACTTAGTAAGCTCATTATACGCCGATTTAACTCAAATCGCGGTAAATTCTATGCAAAAATTTCGACATACTTCCAGTCATCCTGTGTGCATGTGTGTGCTGGTTTCTGCTGTGTTTCTAGATTAGTTAATGTTGTTGTGTTTTTAATTTAAGAAAATCAATGTTCATAGAAGGCATAATTAAGGGTGTTTTTTAATTAGAAAAAATAGAAAAGAAAACGGAATCGGCGATTTTTAAAAAGCGCGAAACTTTGGTCTTTATTTTAAGACTTGCTGATGTTGTGGTATAACTGCAAATCATCGATTAATGTCTTCCTCCTCAAGGACATTGGGACCTTCACCTAGCTTCGCACCACTGTGGTCCCTGGTTTGACCCTCGGTTGGGCATGCGATTTCATGTGCATTGGTTTCCAGTCCATACTCGAACTCGCAGGTTTTCTCCGGGTACTCCCGGTTTCCTCCTGATTCTTAAACTGGGCTTTCTTCCCCGTATGGTATCTGATAAAGTGAATTGCAATAAAATTTAAAGTATCTTGGTGACGCTAAAAGGACCCAATTGTGTTTGATGTGTTGTTTAACAAAACTAATACCTCCTACTCCTCATCCTCCTCCTCAAGACTTGGGACTCTTGCACCTTCATTCTCAAAAAGGTTCAACAGTTTTGCAGCTTGTTATTAATTTAATGGGAACATTTATTATTATATCAGGGTCATTGCTTTTAGCACCTTTGAGCGGTATTTGGAAGTACAGTACATGTCACACAGTGTAGACAATGGTGTCCATAAAGTAACACAGTACATGCATTGGTTCAATGTTGGCTTTACAAACATAAATGCCACTCATACATATGGTGGTGTATTTGTCGTATTATAATCGTTATCATCGTCAGTCATAATCCTCATTTCATCTCGTCCTGTCTTCATAGTCATCTTCTTCCTTTTGTGTCGAATGCACTAAGGCCGGAAGAACCATAGGGATCACTTTGTTCACTGTTGTGGTTACGTCTGTTGTTGATGATGTTGTTGATGTCTGTTGTGAAAAAGGGTTAACATTTGCATGTAAATATCCACATACTTTGAGGATTTTTTAAACCAAACTTGGGTCACAGGTGCAACATGTCATCCCCCACTTGTTGATGAGGTTCAAAGGTTCAACATGCCAAGGGTCAAAAGGTCATGTGAAAAGACATTTGAAAATTTTAAAAAAAAAAAATGTAAAAAATTGACCTCATTTTTAGGAAAGGTTGAAGTTCAATTGGAACCAAACTTGAATCATAGGTGCAACATGGGATCCCTCATTTGTTGATGAGGTCAAAGGTCACATGCCAAGGTGGCAAAGGTCATGTGAGGTCAAGTTGTTAAAATAGGCTGAAAATGTAAAATTGACCTCATATGAAAGTTGAAGTTCAATTGGAACCAAACTTGAATCATAGGCTGCAACATGGGATCCCCATTTGTTTGCTGAGGTCAAGGTCAATTCAAGGTCAAAGGTTCATGTTAGGCCTATCGTGGCACTAACGCGACGGAATGGTGACACAAGCGGTCCGAGGACCGATGTATTTTTTTTATCTCCTCCTCCTTTTCTCCTCCTTCAAGTCTAACCCAATCAGACCAAATGTACACATCGCTATGAGTTTAATCATGCGGTAAGTATCGATGAACGTTTACCCTATCCTAAGTCTAACCATAACGTAACCCTACTGTGATAAACCCAAATCCTCACTAAGGCATAATCCTAATTAAATCTAACCCTTAAGAATAACCCTAAAATTGTCCAAATATAATTGTGGCCAATTTATGTTATTTTTCCCCTTGGGGAAAGGCCCAGCTGTGGTGTCAATAATGCGCCAATTCTGGCAAAATGATTCTATGATGATAATTTCTTATATGTTTAGAGTAGGGAAAATTAAATAAAGCATAGGCTACTCTGTCAACAAAGGTCAACTCAGTCAGTGTGATGCATCTTATTGGCCACGCTGATTACAGTTCTGGCAAGATTCCGCAAAGACTGCTTCATGTAGATTAATGGGGAGATTCCGTCTGTTTTGATGCTCCTACTGGTTTGAATGAGATAAGGACTTTAAAAAATTGATTTAACATTGATTTTGTTTTTAAATTGGAGATTGTTTAATTTTGAAAATGGGAAAAATAGGCTGAAGGTTAATTGGCCATATATATTGTCAATTTGGTATGTTGCCTTAAAATAAAATATAAAAAAAACAGGCTTATTCAGTATTTGAAGTTTTAATTTCACATAGGCATACAAACTACTGTCTATGTTGAAAGATGGGATGAAAGAGAAAAAATGTAGCAAGAAACAAAAACTGAAAGCAGAATAAAATTAATTAATATAAAAACAAACTATTAACTTGTCTTGTCTGAAGTATGAAGTGACGTCGCGCGCTTATATCCAGTGCCGCCTTCAGTTGCAGTGCGTGTGCTGTGCTTAGAGTGCGATTAAAGTCGGTTACCAGGTGTAAGGGCCCGCGTCGCTACTTTGTAATTCGAGCTGGACAGAGTATATGAAAGAAAAAGACTTAACCTTGTGTCAAGCTATCACAAAATAAATAACCCTCAATCCCAAGCATCCCTAAGCCCTGAGGGAGTCTTAACTTTAAATGAGGGTTTTTTTTTAAACTGGGTTAGTTCTTAAGTGATCTTGGTAAAGTGAACGGTTAGGGTTTTGGTTTTGGGTTAGAGTGTATGGTTAGGGTTTTTGGGTTAGGGTTTGGGTTTGGGTTAGGATTGGGCAGTAGTGGAACAGGGCGTGAGGGAGCAGGGGGCCTGGTTGCCACCCCAGAGAGGCTTCGGCCGGGAGAAAAGGTTTGGTGAAATTCATTGCTAAAATCAGCTCATGCTCACCATGAAATGTTGGCTATTATAATTCGACGAAACGAAACGGGATCAGTGCAACCATTGGAATGACACGCTTTATGACGTTATCATACATTTTACCACTAGACGGAATAATAAAGAGTGTAATCTTAATGGGTGCTTCAAGCGCCTTGTGTTGTTTCGTCGAATATACTAAGCCGAAATTTTAACTCCACCTATGAGAATCTGCCTCAAAAATGCCTCAAAACCACCTCACAACCATGAAAATTTGCCTCAAAACTTGGAAATTGCCCCTCTGACCAGTGACCCATATTACAGCCCCTGGGAGGGGGTAGTGTTTTAGGGTAAGGGATTAGGATTCTAGTTAGGGGCAGGGTCATGAAAGACCTTTTTCTTTTCAAAAATATCGGGAAAAGTGATTGTTAATGAGGCGGAATTCTTCATGCATGGGTGGACCGTATAACCAATCCATGAAGAATTTCCCATCAAAACTTTCCAAGTACATTGATTCATGAAGGGACTTAAACCATGATCTACACCAGAGGTGATGAATCAATACCACAATTCACCAGTTTTGGGGAAATTTCGCCTCAACAGGGTCATGTGATCCCACAAAATCCTATCTCAACACATAAAATGCATGACTTCCATGTTCAATTTCACCCACACAGCTTTAATACTCAGGGAAATATTTAGCATGATTTTGACACCATTTTCTGTGGTTCTTAAACTTTGGAGCACTTTTTATCCCCTGAGTATGACATAACTTTTGTACAGTACAGTAGAAGGCACATTGCAATGCAATTGTGGGTTGATCAAATAAACCCTCTGGCCTAAACCCCAAGTGGTAAAGTTTAGACCCCTTGAGATACCACCTAAGTCCATGACTCAAAAGAGTTGGAATTTGGGACGTCCTTTCAGGGAAGTATGGCGTTATCTGGGGGAAATGAACAATTTCCAGGAATTTACATTTTTTCAAAAGCCCTGCCCGAGTCTAAGAATTTTTTGTGAAGCTTCGTCCAGATTTGGATCCACCCATAGTTTTGACTGGATCTGCAATTTATAAGGCCTGTTTGTCTATTCACTCCTACCGTTTAAAATGAATGTTTACATCAATACTCGGGCGGCCGTCTATACAGCAAATTTTTATATATTTTAATGGATGTAAGCTGTTCCCTTTGAGAACTGTAAATGTCCGCATTAGTGGCCCTTGTATAATGATAGCGTAGTGCCCAAACTGGATAATTTGTCTGATATCTAGTGCATAGCTTAAATCTTGTATAAAATCCAGCCTGTAAAATCTTTTCAGTTAATTCTTAGTTTTCCAAATTCCAGATGTGCAGACCTATATTTAGAGGTAAATGAGCATGGAAGGTAATAGAAGTGATGGTGTTAATGGTGATAGGAAAGGATAATGGGTTAAAAAGGTGATAGCAGTATGATGTGATACGACGATGATGATGATACACATGATGATGATGATGATGACGATGACGACGATGATGATGAGACGACGATGATGAAGATGACAACTATGATTATGATGAATGATAATGATACGATGACTACGATGAACGACTATTAATGATGGCTTAATAAATGACATTCATAATGAATACATTATCATCACCTGACCATGAAAATGATAGTCTTGAGATTACCAATCTATTATGATCGTGATGAACAACAATGATATCAATTGAAATGGCAATGATGACATTGATATTGATTACATGAGACAATGACAGATTAGTGTGATGACCCAATGATCGAGCCAAAAAAAATGTTTGATTGTCCTCATCGACCCGACCCTAATTTTGGAATCAAGGAAAAAGTTTTTTTTTCCTTTTAATGTTTTCAAGAAATACCACCCTAATTTTTGAAAAATTCTTAAAAAGTTTTTTTTTTTTCAATTTAAACTTTCTGAAATGTAAAAAGATGATGTTTAAACAGTTTCTTAGCAAGTTAGTTGGGTTTCATAATGTACAAAGACGATGCATTTTTGAGTAAGATCAAACTTGATTTTTAGTGTTTGTTAACTTTTAAAACAAACAACATGTTTCAATCAGTTTGCTATTGACAAAAAAAAAGGGTTTTCCGACCGACCGGACCCACCTAAAAATCATCTATGGACTCAAACAATTTTTTTTTTTGGCTAATGATGACGAATGACTATTAATGTGAAATGACAATAGACGATGATGATGATCTTGATGTAGAGGAAAATTATGATGAGAATGAGGATGAGGATGACAAGTATTAGGATGAGAATTATGAGGAATTGATGACAGTGATAATGATGTTGATCCTCTGCTATGCGCCAAATAAAGGCTGTGTATTTTTTGTTCCTACCCCCCTGACTAAGACAGATATAATACAGGATTTAAAACAGATCTGTTCAGCTTGGTCATTGGGTAAAGTGACACTGAAATCTTTAAATTGCAATGGGAAAAAATATAAGCAAAATCTTTTGTGCGATCTTGTCCTAAGTTTAGTTTATTGAACTAGTATAATTTCAAAGAAGTGAAACTTTTTTATGCAGAGGGAAGGTGCTCAAAAAAGATTTTTCCCAAAATTTTGACAAAAGCATCAGGAAATTCAGCGTACCATTTTTAAAAAAAAATCTAAACTTTTGTCATTAAATTTTCAATATAATTTTTAATCTGGATGTAGACAATTCAAAATACATAAAGTTTACATTAAAGTTTTTAAATTTCCTTTCAACTTTCTCATATACGACTCTTGTTTATTGTTTGGGTCTCTTTGAATAAACCAGTGGTTGGCATTCAATATTTGTTTTTACTTATTTAACATTCCCCAATAACAGCTGTTTTCAAACTATTTGAATTTTTCAAACCTTTTATACCCTGCAGGAGACTATAGTCCAGAGGAGTTTTCATTTTTGAAAAACCATTTCCCAAAGAATTTCATAATTAAGCATTTAATCAACCATATTCAGAATCAGCTAAAATGCATATCAAGGAGTCCAACAAGCCTAGTCCTTAGGTCAGTGGATTTTGAGATGCTTCCCAAATGATAGCAGGTGTATAACCATACAGAACCACCAGATTGGAAAGGGTTAACATAATATAAACCTATCGTACATGTATGAGCAAGCACCCTAGCGTTATCTGTGTAGAAATATTACAATAAGCTGATTGATTATGTTTTGCTTTGTCAAGAGATAACAATCTAATCACTATGGTTCTGTTTGAATTCTGCCGCAACCGAGCAGGCGGTTACGAAAAAAAAAAGCGAGTCGTATTTACAACTGATATTTTTCACAATTAACATCCACCATTTGGAACGTGTGTCAAATTTTCAACGGCATTTTCGGCACATAAAAATTCTTCCCTTTGGTATCTACCCATTTGTGTCTACACACAATTCAAAACCATTTACAAAAAAACGGAAGAAAAAAAATCCCTTGGGGTGCAGAAATTGTGAACTTGACGACATTGTTGTACTCAAAGAGGCAGGGATTAACTCACAATGCAAATTTACCGAGATGTAACGCAGGACTATCTGTATACATCTGAAGTGGCGCTGATCGGGTAGCGGGATTTCAATTCATTCACCATGCATATCTCCTATTACGGCGTCCAAACACAGATCAACGTTGCAAGTTTGCCGATCCTCTTTGGAGCTTGGGTCCCATGCACTGGAATAGGAGGTACAACTTGAGTGCTTGAAGGTACGTGCGAGCGGGAGTTTATCCTTGTTGAGTTGGTAAACTAAAGGTGGTGATAGGGTGTGAAAATTGGGTTAATTTTCAATGTGGTGAGGGAAGGATATGTCATGCTGCGACAGGTTTAAAGGAACTCGTTTAATACAGTCTTGTTAAATGTTTTGTGCTCTGATCAGTATAGAGTGAATTTATCGGCATCCCATAATGCATTGCTCTATATTATCAAAGGATTGACATGTTGCTGATACACCCATGGTGTACTTAATGATTTGATTTAACCCACCTCGCCGAGGGGAGGGGCGGTTGGTGTAATTTTAATTTTGGCAAGAAAATCTGGTAAAATTGATCGTGTGTGATTTTGTGACACACACGATTTCACCAATTTTGCAAATGGGTCTATAAAAATGAAAGAAATAAAAATTACTAGAGAACATGTTTCCAGACCGGAAAACACCCGAATTTTTTACTTGGCAAAAACCCTGAAGTTTACAGTCAAAAGCCAGGGTTTCCAAAAATTTTATCTTAATTCCACCTCAAGACAAATTCCACTGTTTGAGGAGACAAAACAACAATCATATGGGATTTGACTATAAACTTTGAAAAACGAGCTTGGAACGCTTGACGTAATTGATGGTAAGCTAGTCATGTTTTGACATTGTGTCTTTGGCAGCTTTATTTTGTAAGTTGACATGGGAGATGTAAATTCTAAACACCTCGCAAAACCACAGTGCGTTTGGACTACCAAGACACGGTGTCTTGGACTACCCCAAAGAACCTCAGTTCTTGGGCTACACTAAGATTACAATGTCTTGAACTTCTCAAGACCACGGTATCTTGGATCACCCAAGACCACAATGTCTTGGACTACCCCAAGGACCACAAGCCTGAACTACCCAAAGAACACAGTGGTCTTGCACTATCGCGCCATGTTCGTGCGACTGACTAGAGATTGTGACTAACATTTGAAGCTTTTCTGATAGCTGCCAGACCATCTTGAAGAAAATTTGGCTCTAGGCTCTAAGGAAATGCATAAAACTGTGGTAGGATGTGCCAGGTATGCTGCGAGACTTTAATTTTAGTTAATGGGCCAATCTGTGTGCATCAGCTATAGACTGCTTTGGGCAAAGAGTGGCATTTCTATCGCTTTCATTTATAGGCCCAGTCAAAAGGAGATGCTGTCCAAAGAGACGAAAAAGTTTGCATTTTTGAAACTCTAATACGACCTTCAGATGGCATTTAGGTATGACTGATGAATTGGATATTTGCTCTTTTCCTTTTATAAGTTGAAAATACATAAGTCAATCAACTCTTAAATATATAATTCTTAGCATTATTCAAATACAGCTTTTGTTCTGTTTTAATAACAATTTGAAATAGATTGTAATTTCCAGCAGGAATTTGATTTTTTTCAGTATAAGTGCAGAACACTTAATGCAATTTTAAACACTTCACGGTTGATTTTTTTTTCAAGTAAGGGATTTTTCAATAGTTATTCCAGGAGGAAGGTGAATTCAAATTATTTTTCCAGGGAAATTTGTTTTAAAAAATTGAATGCTGCCATATTTTCTCATATTTTTCAATTTAAAATTTTGTATTCCCGCTTTTCTCTAAAAAATAATGCATCCCCTTCCATGGATTATGGTGTTCGTTTTACTGATCGTCCTTAAAGGTGCTATGAGAGGATTTCAAATAACTGATGTTCTAAAAAATATGAAATTATGATTTGCACAGGTGTTAGGATTCTACCACAATAAACCCCATGTGAAAGGATTAAGAGTGAGACTGCTTCTTGTGGTCACAATTGCGAAATTTCTAATTTCGGATAGGAGCAATGTGAAATATAAGCAGATAGAAATACCTTTTGTTTTCATTTTTTAGATTATTTCTTAGCGAAACAAAGGTACGGGATCTATTGGGTGTTAATCTATATGACATCACTACAATCACAGAAATATGGATGACTTGAAATCTTCAGCACCTTTAAAGGTGATTGTTCGGATTTATGTGTATTGCGTTCTCTACTTGATATGAGAGCCTGGTACTTGCACATACACCCCATCAAGTACCGTGGGAAACAAACTTGCAGTTTTGATGGTAGACGCAATAATGCATGTTGCAAAGCCCTATTCAACACTGTGCTAATATTGATGGTTAACCACTAAAACGGCGGTTTTTTGTTTATATCTTGGGAATGAAATGGATTTGTGGGCTCAAATTTCAGGACGATAATGAGAAAAAAAAAAAAAAAAAAAACATTTTTTCCCGGGGGGGGGGGGTACTTGACCCAAAATTGGGTACGGGTGTGCGTCCACCGGGTAAAAAAATCGACCCATGTTTATAGTGACCAAATTGTACAAAAATATGACCCATTTATATAGTTGGTTCCAAAATTTCGACCCATTTATATAGTTGGCTTTGAAATTTCGCACCATTTTCATAGTAATCTTAGCAAAATCGGCCCATTTTAATAGTAACTCTTTCTAAAGATCTCTAATCAACCATTTTCGTTGTGATTTGAGCGAAAATCGGAAAAATGGACCCATTTTCATAGTAAAATGCAACCAAAAATTGAAATATGGACCCATTTATATAGTAGCAATGACCTCAAAAAGTGACCCATCTTTATAGTAGCCTGGTGTGAAAAACGACCCATTGTTATAGTAAGGCGTGAAAATGTGACCCATATCGGCGGCACATATGTACCTATCCTTTTCCACTGAGTACCCCCCCCGGGCATTTTTTAAGTTATTTCTTTAGCGAAACAAAGGTACGGGATCTATTGAGTGTCTAATCTATATGAAATCACTACATATCACAGAAAATATGGATGACTTGAAATCTCTCATTGCACCTTTAAAGGTGCTTGTTCCGATTTATGTGTATTGTGTTCTCTACTTGATATGAGAGCCTGGTACTTGCACATACACCCCATCAAGTACCGTGGGAAACAAACTTGCAGTTTTGATGGTAGACGCAATAATGCATGTTGCAAAGCCCTATTCAACACTGTGCTAATATTGGTTAACCACTAAAACGGCGGTTTTTTGTTTATATCTTGGGAATGAAATGGATTTGTGGGCTCAAATTTCAGGACGATAATGAGAAAAATACGGCCTTTCATCTGATATCAAAATCGATACTATTTCCGGGTAAATCAGGGGGTCCCAAAGACGATCGGAACACGCACCTTTAATATTCTTGCCAAATTGATATTCAAAGAATTGCTGTTATCTGTAGATAGCATTTTACTGAGTCGGTTTCTTGACACTATACTCTAACCAGAGGGTGTATTGAGTCAATCTCACAATGCACCAGTTATGTGAAATTTATCCTCAATAGGGTCATGTGTTCCCATCAAAATAATATTCTTAACTCATAAAAATCTTGACTTTTTCACTCATTTTAGCCCCCAAAGCATTAGTACTTAGGAAATGTTTAGCATGACCATGAAATGTTTTGTGGTCCTCTAACCTCTTGAACACTTTTTATCCTTAAGTACTGACATGCGTTTTGTAGAGTACAGTATAGAAATATTGCAATGCATTGGATTGGTTTAAAACACCCTCTGACTGTAACTAACTTGAAATAATATGAAATGCTATCTTCCGTAGACAGTATTTCATGTTTTTGTTTCCTATTTCCAAATACTGTGGCCAACTTGATATGAAAAAAGGAGACATTGACAGTAGATAGCATTTTATTAGTTCTATTTCTCTATCACTAAATATGATGGGCATCTAAGAATGCCAAAACTGATATCTACAGCAGAGAATATTTGTTTGCTTTGACTCTTTTCTAATCACCAAACACTCTAGTCAACTTGGAACAGCATGACCACTATCTTCAGTTGATAAAGTAAATTCTATTGCTATCAATTACTGAAGCCAATGTGGCAAGAGCTGCTGTCTTCATAAGATAGCACTTTACCCTTAAAGCAATAACAGCACATTTTTTTGAAGAGCACCCCCCAATTTTCCAAATATTTTGAGATTTTTGCAGAGTTGCATTGGTAATTGGCTAGTAAACTATACCTGTGAATGATAGAGCTCAACATTCTCTGTGTCGCAAAAAAAGGAATTTTGTAATTAGGATCATTAATATCGGAGATCTCTGATAATAACTCAACGGCTGCTGGAAATGTCCTTCCGATATGAAATAGCCGGGAAGTTGCACCATATGCGTGTCTACGCTCTTCCATTAGTTGTTCCATCGGTTCAGGCAAGTTATGTTAGAGGTCTTTTTGTGAGGTGCCACTATTTCATCATGAATGGACATAAAATTGGCATTTCCAGCTCTGCCGTTAAATTACAATCGGGATCCCGATTCTAATTACACAATTGTTTCTTTTATGACAAATACACATTTTTGAGCATTGTCGTTTGCAGGTATAGTTTACTAGACAATTACCAACACAACTGTGTCAAAATCTCCGAGCGCTCTTCAAAAAATGTGCCATTATTGCTTTAATGCTTCTTTTTATCAAATAGTAGAGCCAACTTTGTATGAGAAAAGCTATCTACTGTAGATAGCAGTTCACAGTTGTTTTTCCTATTACAAAAATCTGTGGCCAACCTGGAACACTATTATTGTATTCAGGAGATAATCAGGAGATAAATTTTGCTTTGGCCTTTTCCTTATCACTAAGTAATGCAACTATTGTGAAATGGCAAACATTGCTATCTCCAGCAGATAACATTTTATTGCAGCCGTTTCCTTATCACCAAATATTGTGGACACTTTGGAAAGGCAAGAGTTGCTATGACACTTAAAGGTGCAATGAGAGATTTCACATAGCAAGTGTCCCTAAAAATGTGAAAATTCTGATTTTTGCACTATTGTAAAGCCTTCTATCAAAAATATCCCAATGTGAAAGGATAAAGCTGTGAATCTTTTCTTTGGTACAAAAATTGTGAAATTTCTAATTTACTATAGGAGCAAATACTAAATTCAGCCTCTGCTTTATATTGAAATTAAGCAAATCAAAATCACCTTTTGTTTTCAGTTTCAAGACATTTATAAAGCCAAATACAATGTAAGAAATCTATTGGTGAGGTGCCACTATTTCATCATGAATGGACATAAAATTGGCATTTCCAGCTCTGCCGTTAAATTACAATCGGGATCCCGATTCTAATTACACAATTGTTTCTTTTATGACAAATACACATTTTGAGCATTGTCGTTTGCAGGTATAGTTTACTAGACAATTACCAACACAACTGTGTCAAAATCTCCGAGCGCTCTTCAAAAAATGTGCCATTATTGCTTTAATGCTTCTTTTTATCAAATAGTAGAGCCAACTTTGTATGAGAAAAGCTATCTACTGTAGATAGCAGTTCACAGTTGTTTTTCCTATTACAAAAATCTGTGGCCAACCTGGAACACTATTATTGTATTCAGGAGATAATCAGGAGATAAATTTGCTTTGGCCTTTTCCTTATCACTAAGTAATGCAACTATTGTGAAATGGCAAACATTGCTATCTCCAGCAGATAACATTTTATTGCAGCCGTTTCCTTATCACCAAATATTGTGGACACTTTGGAAAGGCAAGAGTTGCTATGACACTTAAAGGTGCAATGAGAGATTTCACATAGCAAGTGTCCCTAAAAATGTGAAAATTCTGATTTTTGCACTATTGTAAAGCCTTCTATCAAAAATATCCCAATGTGAAAGGATAAAGCTGTGAATCTTTTCTTTGGTACAAAAATTGTGAAATTTCTAATTTACTATAGGAGCAAATACTAAATTCAGCCTCTGCTTTATATTGAAATTAAGCAAATCAAAATCACCTTTTGTTTTCAGTTTCAAGACATTTATAAAGCCAAATACAATGTAAGAAATCTATTGGTGGTGTTATCTATGAAATCATTACATATGGCACAATATATGGATGCCCAAAAATCTCTTGTTGCACCTTTAACTTGTGGACACTGCTTTTTACCAAATAGTACCCATTGAGAGAGAATTTAATCTTCATCAACCTCCAGAAAGAGCACAGGGTGTGAAGAACAAATAAGTATCTTGTGAAATGTCTTGAGATTTGAAAAATCTATCTGTATAGTTGGAATATACATTTTTTTTCATTCAAATCACAATACCATCTGGAAACTTGACAGAGACATCTTTATCAACTTAATAAAGAACTTAGCTGTTGAGCATCAGAGAAAATCCTTTTTAAAGGCTGACTCAGAGATTTCAAAATGTAATCATTTTGAGTAGAAATTAAAAATAGTCATCTAGAACTAAAGATAGTCACCTAAAATGTGCAATTCCAAAGTAAGAGATGAATCCAATTTTCCGTTTTCATGCAGTAAACATGTATGCACAGTATAACAGTGCCATAGGATACCGTGTATAACAAAAATTCCGAATCCGGAATTTTATAACAAAGTTGTGATTTTCTATATGAAGAACTTCGATTTGAGCTTAGTTATTTCACACAATGATTAGTATATGGACAAGCATTATGTAGATGCAAAAAACACGATTTGTTTGAAAAATGAGTGCGCCCTCATCGGGAAATCTCTGAGTCCGCCTTTAAAGTCACAAGAATAAGTAAATGTCTTATTGATGTGAAAAAAAACACAACTCTCAAGTAAGAAACTCATCTTTGCCAACCTCCAGGAAGAGCGTGGTTTCTTGAGAAATGGAGGAAATTGTCTTGAGGTTTGTGATGGCACATCTAAAGTGGGTACAACAAATTTTGCTTAGCACCGTTAGATGGTGACATTCTCTTGAGCGGTGCCCAGTGTCAATCAGCTCTTCTTTCTCACGACACTTTCCACTGTAAAATTGAAAATAGCTGAGAATTGATGACGGGAATCACCCGACAGTAAATGAGATAAATCCAGCCCTGGATAACGGTAGAAGTGGACTGGTTTGCTTGTCCACGCTGTGTCAATTTCACTCAAACTCCGAGGATGTTTACCTAGTTTTGTCAGTAGTAGGCCCTAGTCAGTCAAGTAACTGCGGTGGTGAACTTTGATTAGAAGGAGCTTGGGGATTTGGTGGGTAGGACGCGAAGTGTCGGTTCAGTGCGAGAAAGGCTGGAGCATTTTACAGCATGTGACATTTGTTAGATGGCAAATACGAGGGTAATATACTCATGTTCAGAAAAAATATCCCCCTCGTTTCATGAAGAAAAGCTTAAGAACAACTTAGATCAATGTATCATGTCCGATTTGAATTTTATAAGGCAATGTGATTATACACATTAGACAATGCAAAATTGAGATTCAGTTAAGGTTTTTGTTTGTTTTGTAATTTCCAGACTGATCAGAAACTGTCAAATTATCAGTAGTTTTAAGGGGTTATTATATATTGTTCTTGGAAGTTCCTGAACTTTTACATCTCACCATCTCACAAAGAAAACCCTTTTGCCCGATATCTAAAAGCAATACAGTCCCATTAACAAATTGTAAATTGCTTCACTTTGCTCTCAAATGAAGACCCAGGAGGAACAAACAATGTATTTTTACATCCAACACACCGAAAAATGTTATATAAAAATTACACAAGTTATGTAAGCATGGAACCTCATGATAATTAAAGCCACTATCAGTGATTTATTCATAATGTAAACAAATTGCGCCCCCTATTTTTCATCAAAGTCCATGTTTTTGCACTGTTGTATTGGAAATTGTTTTAGTAAAGACTCCTGTAAGTGACTATGCATAACACGCCATATTTGTCAAGATATTATGATTTTTATGCTTTGTTAATTAATAAAAGTCGGAATCCGACTTTTTTAAGGCCCAGAAAGAGTCGTAAATGGCATCTTCAAAACTGCTTTAAAATGCCTAGGTGTCTGTTTTTCACAAGAAAAGTAATGTAAGGTGTTGATATAACCTAACATTAGCAATTTAGAGACAAAATGGGCATTTTGAATTTGGAAAAAAAATGACTGATAGTGGCTTTAAGTCAAACATTTTAGCTAAATTAAGTAAATCTTTACCTAAATTAAGAAAAAATCTACATAATTCAGTACATTATTTACCTAATTCTTTAGGAGCTTACATGTTTTAATGTAATTATTTTGTGTGAAAAATACTATATCAGTACACAGAAGTTGTATTTTGATGCCAGTGGCATCCCATGGTTTTAGCTTTATGCAGACACACTGTAATTTTTAATCACCAAATATGTGAAAATTCACTTATTTTAATGAACATCATTGACTCATTCTCATTGATACTATAACCACAAACATGAAAGATTGATAAAAATTCAACTTTGATATATATTTTCTTAAGGTTTAACACTATGAACCAAGACATACTGAATAAATCTACTTGGTAGTTGGTTTATTCAAAATTATTCTGTTTACACATAAAGGCACTTATTTTGGACTTGAAGGTGCTTGTTCGGATTCAAGTACATTGTATTCTTTATTTGGAGTTTGTTTGCTCGTATCCACAAGTCATTGGTAATGGCTTTGTGGTGGTGTCAGGATTTGTTCAGCTAGTGTGCTTTATCCGGGGCCGCGTGTATCCATGATACGGACGCTCCTAACATGGCCCGCTATTTGAGGCTGGGGCGGATTGGGAACAGTCAGGGGTTTACACCCTACTCTTATTCGACACTGACTGCAATGTACATGTACAGTTGTGACTCTCTGTACACGGGACCGACGGCTTAACGTCCCTTCCGAAGGACGGGATGCTTTCATGATCCATTTGCCCAATTCCAAGTGAACCATGGAGGAGAGCGGTAATTCTGTATTTAATCAATAGCTGGTATACAGATCAAATCCAGAATTGGTAGTACCCGAATAAATCCCGGCAAGTGCCACGACCCCACCGGGATTCGAACCCGGGAATTTTGATGGTAAATTTGCGCCAGAGGCAAGCACCCTAACCGCTAGGCCACGCTCTCCCACTTTATTTGGAGTGAGTGCTTGGTACTTGCATGCACTCACCACCGAGTGTGGATGGAAACAGACTTGCGTTTTTTATGGTAGAAACGATAATGCCAATTGCAGCACCCTATTCACAGCTTTGAAAAGGAATGGATTTGGATGCTGAACATTTCAGTATGACAATGAAAAAAATACTGCTTTTCATATGATATAAAAATTTATACTACCTTTGGTTAAGTCCAGGGATCCCAAAGACTATTGGAACAAGCACTTTTAATAATTTCAGGTGATTGTTAATGCATGTAAAAGCACTGCAACCATGCAAAAATATTGGTTTTGCAAAATTTCGAGTGTGAACTCTTATGTGCCTGCGTCTCTTTAGGTAAAGTAATGCTAAAATGATGGCCATAGGTAATGATCCGTGCAGGTGTGAAATGTGGTTGAAATTAAAAGTGTATTATGCAGAAAATTTGAAGAGTTATATTTTTGTGCACAAGTATACTGCGCGTTGTTTAATACATTAGATTTTGAAGGCGGAATTTCTGTCTATGAATATCTTTCTGCGAATTCCATCTGTGAAGGCCAAATTTAGTACTTCACAGAGAGATCTGTTGCATTGCAAATAATGTACAAAAGTATTGTGTATAATGCAAATGTTCTGTCCTGGGAATGGACAAATAAGGAGGGATGGTGTTCTGTAAACAGGACTAAACCCTGTTCAGTGTTAGGTGGAACATGACCCTTTCTTTAGCTACTTATATTCTACACATTTTGTCAGAGGAAATTTTCAAAGTTTTGACAAAATACACTATAGCTACTATAGTATATTTACATTTGGGTTACATTATGACCTTGGTCTTCCCCTAGTGTTATCTCAATGTCTTTGATCAAAGGTCATGTTTCATCTTATACTGAACACACTATAAGTTCAGTGTAAGGTGGATTATGACCCCATTCTTTTACCACTTATATTCTACACATTTTGTCAGAGGAGATGTTCAAAGTTGGGCAAAATACACTATAGCTACTAAAGTCAATTACATATGTGTTGCATTATGACCTTGGTCTTCCCCTAGTGTTATCTCAATGTACATTATCAAAGGTCATGTTTCATATTATAGTGAACACACTATAGTTTCATCAGGAGTGTGAGCTCATCCCAATCCCTTGGTTAACCCCTTGAACTCTAACTGCCTTTCTGATTCATAAAGCCTTTCTGATTGGCTAATGACATCAATATAGATCATTTCAATAACCAGTTAAAATGCAGCTTACAAATATTTAAGCTCTAGTGCTCTTTAGCCCTATCACCATTCTAACCATGTTCCTGATTGGCCAAAAAATCACCCAAGTCCCATTTTGACCAATCAACATTCACATAAGTACCATTGTTACCAATTGGCATGTAGTACTCATGTTGCTACGGCATTAACTACAGAGACTTCTTTGGTCTGGTGGTTAATTCCTGAATTGGCAATTTGTACCTGCATACGACAATGAAAAAGGACTGTACCGAGCGCAGGTAGGATTATATTCTTCTTAATGAGTGCCAATGCCCTAAATGAGATACTATTTATAAAAATTGGGAGACAACCCGTCTGGGTTTAATGAACCAAAATGGTGACGGGCATTTCTTTATGGTTGCTCATCCATTCAGTATAATGGTTCTTGTTTTCCAACTTCCAGTTTGTCTGGACATGTCCGGACCGGCCGGCCGCTGGCCATAGCAGTGTTTATGGCCGATGTTGCTACCAGTGTTTATCATCTAAGTGCTCGGCAACCTCGCGACCTTAATAAGGTAATCTTCCATTGTATGTACTTCCATGTCTTGCACTTTTGCACTTTGCTATTGAATGGACGCCGATATTGTTGCCTATTTGAAAGGGTGTGTTAAGGTTGTCTTCAGCTTTGGGCATGTTTGTCGTACTTAAGCTCGCAGTTTTGTTGTGTATCAGGTGGACACAAGGTTTTTGGTTCTTGGATGGCGCTTCAAGAAAAAATAACAACCAAAGTTTGAGAGAGTGAAAAACAAACAACAAGTATTAAAAAATCTGACCACAACAGCAAAATAAGGGATATAATGCACAGACTGAGCTCTCACCTACAAGTCCAGAAGAAAGTACGTACATACGTCATAATTTCCACAATGCAATGCACTTTTTAAAAGAAGTACATAACGGTTTTAACATTTACAACACGGGGGACAGTTGATTTTTACAGTCTGAAGCTGCACTCTCACACTACAATATATGTTTTAAGCTTATCACATGTATGTGTCAATTTTTTGATATCTTTTTTCAAATAAAAGATATTAATTAAGAAAATTGATGTGACGTCATCAGTGATATTTTTTTCAATAATTAAATTTCGACACATGAAATCAAAATTTTGACACATTGAATTTGTTTATAACGTTGTTTGGCATTAGTTCTGAAATTAGTATCCTTTCTCATCTCAAAACTGAGAATCCCGAGAGGATTTTATAAAATTCTTTTGTATTAATTCTTTATAATATGGTGATGTATGTACGTACTTCTACATATACGTACAAGGACACTATCGTCTGCACTGCATACAACATGTTAAAACTAATTTCCAAACAAACAAAATGCATCTAAATATATTGATGGATGGATTTGAACAAAGAAGTTTCCCCCAAATGGACTAAATAAATGGCACAAAGAATCCAAATAGTATTAAATTTCCAGACAGACACTGTTAGCATGAGTATCAATGGTCAACCTTTGAAAAGCTCATGATGTTGTTTTTCATTTCTTTCTGCGATCAGACGGGACCGTAAATGAATACCCCGTATTGGATTACCCAGGTCCCGGTTTGACTTACATCTGCGGCACTTCATAAAGGTTATATCTCCTGTAAAATAGGCTAAATCATGGTCTTAAAAGTTGCATAACTTGTGAATATCAAACAGACCACTGTGTTTATTGGTGTTGATGGTCAACCTTAAGTTCAGTGTCTTTTGTGTCATGTGTTTGCAGATCAGCGCTTCTGGGGATTACTTGGTATGCTTGCGTGTGTGTATGGTAAAAAAATTAGCTCTGCACTTATTGGACTGGCTATTCATGTACGCTTTGACTGATTAACATCATCCTTCTGGCAATGATAGAACATGTTGAACGCTACAATTTGACCTCATTTGCATATTTATAATATGATAATGAGCTCATTTGTATATTTTTTTTCAATGTTCGATTTAGCTGAAACTTGGTGAAAAAATCTTGATAATCAGGTGAACACGTAAAAGTAAAGCGAGGTCATCTAGGGTCAACGGTTAATCAAAGGTCAAATTTTTCATGTTGACATAGACATTAGCAAACTTTGACGGCAGACGAGACACGTTCCAGAGAATATCTTATTTTTACTTTTTTTTCTGTCCGTGATTAGACGAGACCGTGAATCTGTAAGATTACTCAGGTCCGAGCTTGACTTATGTCTGTTCACCTTCATACTCTCCTCTCAAAAAAAATAGGCTAAGTAATAGTCTTAAAATATTCGCAGACAGACAGACCAAGAGTTTTACTAAACGTGCATACTGAGGGGTCAAGGCCGTTAAAAGCCAATGGAACGTTGTTTTTTTTCCTGTCTCTCCTCTCTCCACGATCAGACAAGACTGTAAGTGTATACTTAATATCGGAGTGGCCAGGTCCCAGTTTGCGTATGATGTTACATCACTTAACTCCTAGTTGAATCCCCAGCGTCCTGTACATTGATATTATTGCATAAGTCATTGTAGTGGGTGAAGCCAAGTGGTGAAGCCTGACCATCCGTAACAGATATTAAGCTTTTGCAGCTTGAACAGAGGCCGGCCTTGCTTTTTTTGGTTGAATGTTTTTTGAACAAATGTGGCTGGGCAAGTAATTGACCAAATTTGCCACAGGGTGGGCCTGAAATGAACACAAATTGTAATTTTATCTAAATCAGGTAGAGTGCACTCTGGACTATGCAATATAAGCCAATGGATTTATTTATTTAAAGACCTTGATGTGGCTATATTTTCCTTGTAAATCCTATGGCCTGTATTCCATAAACTTGTTTAGCTAACAGGATTTGAGCTTAAAATCACCGTAATTAAAATTTGCGTTTAAAAGCAAAACGCGTTAAATATTTTTACCAAACCATTTGCTGCTTAAACAAAGCTTTAAACCAAGTAAAATCGTTTTTATTTAAAGACGCTAACTTGAGTGTATAAAAGGCCCTATTGTGTTTTAATGGTGAGCGCACAAAGTTTATCATGGCTTTCCTAGCATTTAAGTGTACACCACTTGGCATAAAATGGTCTGCACACTGTTTGCTGTTGTCAATAGGAAACGTGCAATGGGCCGTGCACTTGATGGAAAACATACTACAACAACTCTTTCTTAAAATAGTCCCGTACTTAGTTTAAATTTGATGCATTTTGGCGGAATTTAAATTGGGTTTAACTTTAAACTCCTTCTGAATTGCGTTTACTTAAACGATACATTTATCTCTCATACAACGTTTACTTAGCCTTAAAATTGTGCTAAACCCCTATTTGTAATACGGGCCAAATGTATACCTATATGGATACCTAAATGGATAGATACCTAGATGGCATGGATACCTAGATGGCATGGATACCTAGATGGCATGGATACCTAGATGGCATGGATACCTAGATGGGCAATGTTCCCCCTCCCCCGAAACAATGTTGTACATGGTCATGTCGTCAGCAGCTTGGCACTCACCCACATTGAGATTATGGGGGGTGGGGAAGGGCAAAAGTCGAATGGAAGGTCGGCTTTGCAATTGAACCTTGACTTTGGGGGTTAGTGATCCTCCGATGTGATCACGGCAAGCATTTAATACATCATGTGTTAAGTGTTCCAACTAATTTTTTTCCAAGATTGTAGATGGCATGGACACCAAGATCAGATGGCACATGCCATTTGTACTGAGAATAATGTGATGTGATCAAGCAAAATGAGTCAGTAGTCAGATTCAATTTTTACTTTTCCATGTAATTGTATGCACCATGGCTTTATGCACTTATCAAAATGAACATTAACCTTATATACTCATGGCCATTAAATTGGAATAGGCATGATGAACTTTAACAGCATTCACATTAAAAATGAACGTTCCGATTTTTGTTCTTTTCAAAGATGAAGGAAATTAGCTGGTATTGTACTTACTGTCGATTTAAATTCCTTTACATATCCGAATCAAAGATACCCTTTTCCCAAATTTATGAATTCTAGACAATATCTGCTGGCAAGTTTGGTCCAAATTTATCAAATAACTACAATGTTTTGCTCCTACAGACACATAAACAATTATTATCAGTGGGCTGTTTTTAATGTCCGTGAGTATATTTCACAACATTGGTCCAGTGGTCCAATTTTATTCCCATCAATCTTTCAATTGAAGTTGTTTTGTTTACCCATCAATATTCATTGGCAATACCCTTATCAATTTTAAGGATATTTCAACTGAAAATAAGTATTAGAAAATTGTTTTATATAATTTTCATTTGAAATATTCTCATTTAAAAAATTATTATAACTCGCCTACCCATGGGTATGTATCATCCCTCTGGTTGGTATAGATAAAAGCCTCTTGAAGTCAGATGTTGTTATAGGTTCTTGGCACCCCACTTGTTAAGACTCATGGGAAAGCACTGAGGATTCAAGCTTGTTTTTCCCAATATAGGGAAGGTTGAGTGTGACCATCAGAAGGTCACACATGTGACCAAACTTCATTTGCGCGCCCCCCCCCATGACAAAATAACCAACCTAGCAAAAGTGGAAACATTATTTTTGGTTAGGTTTGGACTTAATGTCATTAATAATGTAAAAAAGTAATAACAGATTGGTTACGTTGACAAAACAACATTGGGTTGAAAATAAAAAATACCGGTTTTAGGTCACAAACGTGATTGAAAAATGGCCAATTTTCGAACTTTAGAGTGATGGAAGTTTGAAAGATGTTTTAGGTAAATTCCTTTACTTCAAGTACTGATGGATGACTATTGATTAAGGGTGTTGTGTATTATGGCTTCATGCTCCTTTAAAGTGGCGTAACCAGCTTTTTTTCGGGGGGGCAGGGGGCACATTATTTTCAGGGGGGGCAGGGGGGCACATATATTTTCGGGGGGCAAGGTATCATTGAAAATTTGTTAGTATAGTACATGGACTATGTAAATTACCAATTTTTCGGGGGGACAACGAGGGGGGAAGATTGCCCCACAGGGGGCAGCTGCCCCCCGACACCTCTGGTTACGCCACTGTCCTTGAAACATTATGAGTGTACTCTTATTGAAAACCAACTCTAATGGTACGATTCTTCTGTACCATGGACAAATGGTTTTAACGGGCTGGCAATGTGGAAAACCATTTAAGAGCCACTGACCAAAGACTTGCTGTAATAGTATGTTTGATGGGAATTTTTGACAAATGGCAGCTATTGCACTTACATCCCTCATGCACTCACATGGCAAAATTAACCACAGAGGAGAGGGAAATTCTAGTTTCACTCAATAATTCTTATGCAAATTTAAATCCAGAATTTTGTAAGTGGCTCTACCAGTAACTGGGCACTTTCAGCACCAAAAGAAAATACCCCAACCAGTGGGACATCATCTCCCATATTGCCCCACAACTTCCAGGTGAGGGAAAAATTTTCTCCCATGTTTGCTCCCTCAACTAGAAGCTGCAAGATCGTTAGGAAGGGCAACGTCACTTCTAGAAACAAACGTCCAAGTGCACCTTTAATCGAGAAGTGCTAGAGTAAGACAGATCTCTATTTTAACTCAAGAGGGTGTATTGAGTCCATCCCACAATGCACCAGTTTGGGGAAATTTCACTTCAATAAGGTCATGTGATCCCACAAAATCCTACTCTTAACATATAAAAATCCTGACTATTACACTCATTTTAGCCCACATGGTGCTAGTACTTAAGGATTTGTTTCCATGATCATGAAATGTTGTGTGGTTCTTAAACTTCAACACTTTTTATCCCTAAGTACTGACATGTGTTAGTACAGTACATTATAGCCACATTGCAATGCATTGTGGGATTGATTCAAAACACCCTCTGAATTTAACCTAAGCCATCCATGCTCACCCCCAAACACACTCACAAATAATCTTCTCATGAAAAAGAAGGGATTTATATGGAGCCATTCATCTCAACAGTAACTATAGTATACATTATAGTAGAAATCAGTGCTTTATTTATCTGGCATTCACCGCTGCGAACGCGGAATTATTCACAGTGATAAATTTCATAAAAATTTATGCTTGGTAAAAAATGTTCTATTGCAAAGGTTGAGTGCTTGTATAATTCATTGCTTCCAAGAAAAATATTTTGCTATTTTGATTAAACTTCATCAAAACCACCTTTCCCTTGTTGATGCAACAAAAACAAAATAAACAGCAAAAATCTCACTGAAACTTTCACGCTTAACCGTATAGAGTTTGCGTTAAGCTAGTCGGCCGGGACCCGTAAGAGTTGATTTGTTTTGATGAAGATATACCAGTATGTGTACTACGTATGGCAGGTTATAACATGTAAGTGCCTCTAATATAATGCACTCGCAATGTGATATCATAATATGTACTTTGACTATCAATTGCAGACACAGCTATAGCTGTATGAGCTGACCTTGGGTGCAAAATTCTGCATAATGGTGGTTTTTAATATTTCCTTTTCTTTTTACAAATGGTATTACTAACAGAGTAGCCAATATTGTTGAAAATAGATTATACTTGATTTGAGCGGGTACTGGAACAACGTGTACTTTATAAGAGGTGGTAGATTTTAATTGAGGGAAGAGACCTTTTTCAATTTCTCAGTATTGAGTCCATATTCACGATGTTATATATGGTCGAATATCGCCTATATTCGTGCATTAGTAGAAATATATAATTTGGTCAGATTTTGACTTTTCCGTATCACAGGGCTTTGAACAGTCAAAATTTGACCTCATGATAAAAATGTTTTTACTATCACACTCTCAGGCATTCAATGTTTGACTCTGTCCAAAACTTTTCCAAAATTCCACTATTTTCTTGAACTGGCTGTACCCATATAATTCTCTGCACTTGAGCTATCAACTGCAGATTGTGCCATAGCTGGTTGGGCCAGGGATCCTAAATAAATTGGGATAGGACACTCGCTCAAGAGAGTGGAAGCATATTGCAGGAAATCTGTAGCTTAGGGATCGCCGGTCGTATGTGGCGCTGAAAAATTTATGCTACGTCATAATACGTCATACTGCATAAATTATTAGCTAATTAGGTAGCTTATCGAAATTGGTGGCACTGTTACTATTGATATCGAAATCGTCTATGGGCATTTGTACACAGTGTTACCCGCCTGGTTGGGCTGTCTGATCTTGGGTGCAGAATTCTGCATGGTTTATTTCCATGTTTATTTTTGTCAAGTAATAAAATTTTATTTTTGAATGTGCTTCACCTAAAATCCAAAAATTTCCAATGTGACATCATATGTTTTGTATTGTTTACCCTGACTCTCAGTCCAGAATTGGTATTATTGTTGCTGATCTTCAGTCCGGAACTGGTATTGTATTTGGCTGTCGACTTTTCATAATGTATTTTGTATTTGTGACCATTTTATTACAATTTTTTGTGACACTCATAATGTGATATCATAAAAATGTGCTTTGCATATATGTGGTATTACTGCTGCAGATGTTCCAAGACATATTGTGAAATTGAATATTTTTATTTTCAAAATTTCCGCAACTTTATTTAATATTAGCCCAATTCAAAGCGTTTTAGGTCTATTTTATGCTGCTTTCAGGATTTTTTACTAAATTCAGGATTTTCCCACAAAATTCAATCACACCCCTGTTCCACTTTGTAAGACATGTTCTTTGAAGCCAGTTTTAAGACACATCCATATTTGGAGTATTTTGGCATAGTAGACATGACTCGCAGGAGAAATGTCTAAATTTAAGCCTGTGTCTTGGATCATGATTTCATCCAGGAAACATGTATTCTTTTCTTGAAGACATGTAAATGCGGGGCACGATAGTTAGGGCACAATTTCTACAGTGTTCTATTAACATAAAATCCCAAATGATCAGCTTATAGGCGCTGTTTGCCAGTTACAATATCGAGAAAACTATTTTGCCAAAAGCCACACATTTTTTTCAAAGCATACAACACCATGATGGCATAGTCACAGATTATACTCATTTAACATGTTAAACCTATTTCAGGTGCTTCTTAGTGCTAGAGCTAGTAGGGGAATTCATATCATGCAGAAAAGTATAGACAGACTTGTGTGCAGTTTTCCTTTAAGAAAGCTTTCAATTTGGTATTAAAATTTGCCCCTGGAGATAGCGTTACAGCTACACTCACTTAGTATGGTCGTCACATACGCGCATATTCTTTTAAAGGGGATTCCCCGCGTGTAGCAGTTCTTAACATTTTCTGCACGGATGGATTTCTACAGGCGTGACATGCTGTTGTGTTTTCATGGCATGTTTGGGTGGATTGTTTCCATATAGATCCTTGCTCAATTTTATTAAAAAGATCTTGGCAGACTACTAGAAAATTATTCTTAAACTTGTTACAGAAAATATTTATGAAATTGAAATGTTGTCTGTGTGTGCATTTGCCAGTTGTCTGAATGTTGATTATGGCACAAAATGTGAACTTCTATACCAGGGGTTCTCAATTATATTAGCTGAAGGGCCAGAGTCTTGCCAAACACATTTGAAAGTTCCCTACTTGAGGGCCAAATACACCCAAATTTCTTATGTTTTTCTTTATATTTTAGAGCAAGTCAAGGGCCAATTATCAATGGTTGGCGGGCCGGATTTGGCCCGCGGGCCACCTATTGAGAACCCCTGATCTATACTACTAAAAAATGAGATCTGTGTGTGTCTGTCTGTCTGTCCGGCTATGCGTTTCCTTAAGCTTTGACATATGGTGTTGATATTTGGCATGAAGGTAGGGGAGGACAGTCTGACATTTGTTTGCAGGGTTTTGTAATGACCCAAAGGGTCAAAGGCCATCCAGAGGTCAATTTGCTTAGAAATGACCTATGACTACCAAATTTGGTCAAAAGGACTGTTGACCTGAGCAAAGAGCAAACTGAGGTCAAAGGTTACACACGGGTCAAAGGTCACACACAGGTCACATGCAGCTAAGCGAGAAAACTAGGTAATCGTGAAAGCCGGATGACCGCCTAGTCTACAATATTTGGATCATATTTTTTCTTTTCCATTTGTAAAAACATTTCTGTTGTGATCCAAGTACAACTGCAGGAAGCTTGTATAGTTTATGAGAAAATTGAGTTCTAGATACAGCAATGTGATCAGACTACATTTTCTGCATGTCTGATTTTTCCCAGGTCTCGTATAGTATGAAGTCAGTAGCAGATTTAATATGCTTTTGTGAGTCGTCTTAAAGGTGGGTGACCAGACCGACAACCTTGTCCCTCCCTCACTTTCCTCCATCAAAATTGAGTTTTGGTGTCAGGAGAAAGTTCATAGTTTTTTCTCATTACTCCAGTGAAATTTAAGGCCCAGACAATGTTTTCTTTTGATGTTATGAACAAAAGTGTCTCCAAATGTGGTTGATCACATTAATTAACACACACTGTCCTATGGGCCAATTTCATGCACTTTTTGTGTCGCCTGCCCTAGCAGGAAGGATCACTTTGTCCACTGTTGTTGATGTCTGTTGTGAAAAAGGGTTAACATTTGCCTGTAATATCCTCATACTTTGATGGAATTAAACCAAACTTGGGTCACAGGTGCAACATGGCATCCCCCATTTGTTGATGAGGTCACATGCCAAGGTCAAAAGTCATGTGAGGTCAAGTTGTAAGATAGGCTGAAAATGTAAAATTGACCTCATTTGAAAAGTTGAAGTTCAATTGGAACCAAACTTGGTTTATGGAGTTTACATGCAAGCCCTCATTTGTTTATGAGGTCCAAGGTCACATATCAAGGTCAAAGGTCATGTTAGGCCAATCATTCACTAACCGCGACGGCAGAAAAAAAAAAAAAAAAAAAAGGCCATTTTTTCCCAAAAATGTGTTAAAATCATGTTTTTTGGGAAAAAATGCCCATATCTGGAGTTATGGGTATTTCTATGTTACCCGCAGCAAGAAAATTATGAAAGAGTACACCTGCTTTCATAATCTGCAGAAAAAATGAAAATAGGAGGTAGGGTTCACCAGAAAAAATTCAAAACGTAAAAATATGAAAAACCCTGTATTTTGTGATTTTTTACATCTGAGAGCTGAAAAGCCTGTGGAAATGTAAAATGAAGACACATTCTTTTGGTTTTAAATTGTTAAAATGTACCAACATATTGGGAAAAATGATCTTTAGATCTATTTAGTAACTCTTGAGCTACACATGGGAACCACCTTAAAGGTGGGTGACCAGACCGACAACCTTGTCCCTCCCTCACTTTCCTCCATCAAAATTGAGTTTTGGTGTCAGGAGAAAGTTCATAGTTTTTTCTCATTACTCCAGTGAAATTTAAGGCCCAGACAAGTTGTCTTTTGATGTTATGAACAAAAGTGTCTCCAAATGTGGTGTAACCAGTTTAATTAACACACACTGTCCTATGGGCCCAATTTAATCCACTTTTGTGTCGCCTGCCCTTAGCAGGAAGGATCACTTTGTCCAACGTTGTTGATGTCGGTTTGTGATGAAAACGGGAGTAAACATTTGCCTGTAATATCCTCATACTTGATGGAATTAAACCAAACTTGGGTCACAGAGTTGCAAACATGGCATCCCCTTCTTATTGGGTGATGAGGTCAAAAGGTCACTTGCAAAGATCAACAAGTCATGGAGGTCAGTTGTGATAAGATTTTTTTTGTTCGGCTGAAAATGAAATTTGACATACATTTGAAAAAGTTGGGAAGTTCCAATTGGAATCAAAACTTGGTTTATGGAGTTACATTGGCAAGCCCTCATTTGTTTATGAGGTCCAAGGGCACATATCAAGGTCAAAGCGTCATGTTAGGCAAATATTTCAATAACCGCGATGCAGGAACACAAACGTTCGAGGACCGATGGTATTGTTTGCTTAGAACCCAAAACGGAGGGACTCTTACTAAAATTTGTAATCGGATGGTGTTGGGATAAACTTCATGTGAGGGTGAAAAAAATCCCATGACAGGCAGACGATAGCTGTACTGTACATATACACGTCACCAAATATAAAGAAATACAAAAGAATTTACAAAATCTTCTCTGGATTCTCAAGTTTGAGATGAGAAAGGATAGAAATTTCGACCTGATGCCAAACAACAGTATAAAACAAATTTGCTATGTGTCAAATTTTATTCATGGTCGAATATTTTAATTATGAAAAAAAATGTCACTGGATGTTTTTTTTTTTACGTCATATCTTTTATTGGAAATTAATGATATCAAAAATCCGCACATACATGTGTTGATAAGCTTTAAAAGTTTATGTAGTAAAGATTACAGCCTTCAGAACTGTAAAAATTAAACTGTCCGGGGTGAAATGTAAAAAAAATAAAAAAAATAAAAAAAATAAAAAAAATGCATTGTGGGAAATTATGACGTATGTACGTACTTTTACGTATACGTACAAGTACGCTTTCTTCTTGACTGATGAAAAATAGGACCATGATTGGGTCACCCAACTTTAAGAACCTCTGACCCAAGACTAGGTATGTTTAACTTATTGGAATAAATTTTCCACCCTTATTGGAATACATTTTCCATCCTTATTATCGATCTGGTTATAAAAACATTTAAAGAGACACTGGCAGATTTGAAAAATAGTGTGCCCTCAAGATTTTTCAAAATTTATATTTTTGCGTGGTTGTAAAGCTTTAAAGGTCCATGGCCCGATCGCTAACAGCCCCCAGGGACCCCAGATTTTACTTGAAGTGGTCAAAATTTTGGTATCAGAAGAAAGCTACTATTTTTCTCATTTACCCTGGGAAATCTTAAGCTAAAGGATGTTTGGTTTGGATGTTATGAGCGAAAATATGACTCTTTTTGGTCGACCAATATTAATTTTACACAGTACTCTATGGGGATTGCAAAATCACATTTTTACCTCTCACATCAAAACGGGTTGAAATATCGGCGCGAAACTTTACAGATGGGGTTTAGGGGTGAAGGACATTCTATCAAGATAAAAAACTAATAGACTTAAATCGGGGCATCCCCCTTTAATATACATAGCCCTAACCTGAAATGATAAAGCCCAAATCGGTGCCCTTATGGGTTAACAGAACAATTTTATAATAAAATCACTCCCGAGTGAATTTATTCAGACGGAAATGGCGTTGAACACAAGAAAACACACCTGGAGTTGATTCCATGGCATCCACCCTGTCTGTGACCTTTGTGTGGTTTTAATATCAGTGAGTAAAAGTCACTGACATTTGTGTAATAGACACATTTGATGATTAAAGTTATGGCAAACTTAAAAGTTATACCATGATGTCTTTAGACACTTATTAATGCCCTATCTGTTTTAGGGTATATTATTTTTATGTGTAAAATATATTTGTATTCTTGCAATGGCATCATTCGAGGGCAAATTGAAGAAATTTAATATTTTGTGGAAATGTTTCAGTACCGCTTTAAACTGTTCTATGTAGAAATTTTCGTACATATCCTATCAATAACTGCTAGCGTTAGCAGACGAAACCGAATCATGATCATTTGTATTTCAAGGCTACTAATATATGAGCTTGAATGTAATGAAGACAGCCATTAGCCGGCTATTGTGAATTCTGATATTCTCCGTATAATGACAAGATACTGAAACCGTAAGCAATGTGGCATTTCTGACCCCTGAGTGGATTGTTTTACGTAAAACAAATGCAGCGGAGGTGGGCGTGCAGACTTGATTAATCCAAGCATTAAACTTGATTAAGCAAAGTATTAAATTCAATTAAAGGAAGTTATGAGCTTGATTTAATAATTAAAGTGCAAACATTCACAGTGATGTTTGTGTTGTATTGTTCAAGGTTTTTCAATTTTCTTTAAAAGGTTCGGTTAATTTCTTGAAATTTGTTTGTAAGTTTCAACTTATTATTTGAGGTACACAGTCCGAAAAAGCTTTAGCATCGAGTGGCTTGGGCAGTTGTATCTTGTCCCCAGAGCTTGACAATAATATCACTGGATGTAATCGATGATGCGATCATTTAGACTAGAACTAGTAAAATTGCATACTTTCTTTCATTTGTTCTGTGATATTAAGATAATGTTCAAAATAATAAGTGTGTCCAAATTGTGTTTCTCTTATTTCCCAACCCAAAATAATTGGAACTTAGAAGTGAAATCCTTGAAAAGGGCATGTTTGAAAAATTGATCAGTGTGCTTTGTAAGACACTATACGGCTAGTTTTCTCAAAGGGAGTCTAACTTTAGATCCAGGGGTAGTCCTACATGAGTGGACCTTTTTGTCCTTTCAACATAATCTGAAAGTTGAAAATAATGGATGAGAAAATGCCTCATGATGGGCCGGAACTGCCCTTCCATGAGGATGGATGGGCCGTTACAGCAAATCTTTTAGAGTATGTTGAAAGGAAAAAGGTCCACTCATGCAGGACTAACACTGGTTTAAACGCGGATCTAAAGTTAGACTCCCTTTGAGTCGGCTCATGCTTTACAGAATAAAGCACATCAATCATAACAGAGTGCTAGAGACTAGACTCTCCAATCTTAAATGGTGTACTCACTGAGAGAAAAGTCATGGCTACCCACTGTTGGGGACTGGGATAAAGTCCAGCAATTATAGTGTCATGAAAAATAGGTCCAAAATAGAGCTCACATTGCATCTGGGAACCGCTAGAACCTTAAAATATCTGGAGTCTGTTTTCTAACATTGAGGACTATACCACTTTTCTTACAGTATGTCTAATTGGCTAACTACATGATATATCATATTATTATGCATCTGTGGTGCAATACCACAGTGCGATTAGCGCGTACCGCCCAACACTGCACAATACGCAAAAATATTGGGCAGTCAGTCATGCAACTCGTCAAGCAAATACTCTGTTTTTATTAGTTTTGAAGCCATTTTAAAAACTATTTTTGACCAGTCAGCTTCTTTTTGCATAATAATAATAATATTGGATGGCTTTTTCGGCTGATAACAGAAAATGTCACCCTCGCCAAGAAAATATCAGGCTCGTCTTCGACTCGCCCGATATTTGATCTAGGCTCGGGCGATATTTTCTGTTATCAACCTCAGCCATCCAATATTATATAAATATACCTCCCTGAATATGAACAACCAATTAAAATAGGCCTTATATCTGTATGCACCTTTCAGCTCTTGCCATCTTTCTGATTGGATAATTACATCATATAACCTTTTGACTATCCAATCAAATTGGCTGGTAGTGCCCATTAGGTTAAGGATTTTATGCTTATGATGAGTACTTAGAACGCATGATTCGGCCTCCCTAAGTTTATGATATTAAAGGTGCATTTTGTGATTCCAGCACCTTGTGTTTTATTCACTAGATATCCTTGAGAAAGCTAAAATTAGAGTCAATCCCGATCTTGCGGTTTTGTGTTACGAGCAATTGCTTGTTTCGCACAGTCCCATAGGTCACTGTACTGTAATTTTGCCTGTTTACGGACAGAAAATGCAAAATTGCCATTTTTTTACAAATACGACCGAATTTGCACGTAAGATTAGGTACAAATGGATTATTAAGGCTAACGGACCAGATATAAAAATCTCAACTTTTTTAGGTAAGTCGGGGGGACGAGGTTGTGGATCACGAAATGCCCCTTTAAAACATTTTGGTTCAAGAAAAGCACTTCTCACAGCAAAAGCATTATCTCTCATGCAATCTTTTTAACAACAGAGGCAGCATACTATCAACTTTACACAGTGATATTTTTCTAGTCATAGAAAACACTGGAAATGTTCAAGGGAAACACAGGCACGGGAAATTACATAAAATACAAATGCATAATTTATATTACACAGTAGAATAGCATACATTTATGCTGGCACCAGAGATAATATGTCAACAAGAGATTGCAAAGGGATTGTTGCGGTATAGCTCCCGGAAGTTCCTGTCAGGTGATAGAAATTGTGACTTATCATGGGCAAAATTAAATGTCAATTCAAAATCACAAGAGAGAAGTTCTTTTCATGCATGGAATGCTAAAGAAGTTTGCAGTGTGGAAATGTTTTGAGCTTTAAACAGAGGAAATGTTGGACACAGTTTTGGAATTTATAAGGCAAGCAATTGCAAGTTATTGCAAGTTTGGAATCTTTCTCAGGAGTAACATACCATATCAGTACATGCTATTACAGTATGAGCCTATTAAACAAAATGGTGTCTCTTTTTTTCCCATTGTTATATTTCCCAGTGTTTTCCCATAATGCTCACATTGATAAAGGTTGTAATTCTTAAAGGAATTATAACAAAAATACTTCCTTTTGGCAAATTTTGTGTAACACTTCAAATCAACCTATGGCAAAAGGATCTTTATTGTAATGTCTTTATAGTTACTATAGTGAGCAACATAGAGAAATGAAATAACAAACCATGACAGAAGGAAGCATGAAGTTAAGAAACTAATATGAGATACACCTTATTGCTATAGAAGGAGTGAGTATCTGCGAAATGGCCAGGAGAGAGATAGATAGAATATATTTGCCTGACTTTAATATAACTGCCTCTTAAAGAGACAGTCACAGTTTGAAAAGAGTATGCCCTCGATATTTTTCAAAACCAATATTTTTGCATAAATGCTTTTACATGTGTTAGTCCTCACCTGAAATGATTAAATCCATACAGCACCTTTGTCTAACAGGTTTATTCGGTACACTTTAGCTCATATAGTGTTAAACCTCACGAAAGTACAAATCAGAGTTCTCTTTGCCTGTGTGCTGTTGATCAGTCGTATAATTTGTGTTTATATTATCAGTTAGTATCCCATGATGTTAAATTGGTAATGTAATATTAAGTGAATTAATTTGATTAAAACTTACAAGTACATCTGCAATATAAAGGCTGAAATCAATGTGTCTTTAGCATCATAATATGAAAATAAGTGTAGTATTTTTTAATATAAATATGTGTTTGTTCTTGATAGGTCTCCATCAATCATTTTAGAGCTAATTGAAAGGATTCTGAAAATTAGTTAGAATCTCTTTAGACATGAAATGCCATCTTGCTCCACCTTTGAAAGTTTCAAGACAGAAAGTGATATATCTCAGGGATTGCTTACTCTAGTGGAATATTTTCCTGGCTTTTTTTGATGACGACCAAAAAAAAAAGAAATTTTAGTTGCAGAGAGCAGCTTTACAGTACTGTATTTAAAGCATGTGTCCTTGAAAAGCTCGCTCAGTAAGAAGTCATCGGATTGAACACAAATCTGCTACTCATCGGGATACCTCTGATTTCCCCAAAGTAGATGTTTATTGTTGAAATCATCTTGCTCAGAAGTGCTGATTAATTTGTCACTCATAATTTGGAGTTCTCACTTGGTGACCCGGTCCTTAGGGGTCTAATAGACTTTTCTTGAGTCTTGCTTCGAGTAACTTTTTTGTGTCTTCGCCAAGGACGGGGTACATATGTGAATACGCATCCTTAGTCATGCATTTAGCGCTCTCTTGTGTGCCAAAAATTGCTTGTGTGTATTTTTCCTGGAGGGCATTTTGTGTCTTTTGAATATTAAGAGGTGCGATTCTATCAGCGGTATTTTAGAGATGTCTTTTAAAAGGGAAACTATTTTCATATTGACGTGCCATTCTTAATCTGTCATTTATGTGGGGAAGATTGGCTGTGTAACTTTGGTGAAGAAAAATTGATTAATCTTTGATTTCTTATACTTATTGTCTGATCTAAGATGGGAAGTGATGTTACCGCTTTCAAGCAGCTGTTTCACCTGTGTGTCATCATGCGGCTACCGTCAATTGTTCAAGATTAACGCTACAACCTGTAGCCAAGATGTGTGGTTTAGAACTGCTGCTTATTCTGTTCACAAGATGTTGCTTCATGTCAGAGGATAGAGAAGCAATTGAGAGTGATTTTTAAAAAAATTATACAATCAATGATATGGGTATTTTGTCAAAAATGGTATGGGTGGGTCCTTGTACTTGGGCAGGTTAAATTAATGAGGTCAATATAAGAATGTTCCTAATTGCAGAAGAACACTTAATATGTTGAAAGAGCTGTCTTAGAAGACGCAATGTATGCTTGATTGAAAGTTGGAAAGTTGATTGTGATCGTTAATAATGCTCTTGAAACAATGGCATACAAGTGAGAAGTACTTCACAGACACCTACTCTGCTGCATGCTGTAACTTGGTTTGTATTGTTTGTCCCAATTTCTCCGAAACAAGGTATGAGTATAATCCGGGGGGGGGTCTCAAACTTTTTTTTGGTTAAGTATGTGCGCCTCCCGATTTCAAAAATTGAGCCTCCGGAGCTTGATATGAAGCTCAAACAAATGGGGTCCTCCGGACCTAGGATTTTCAAAAAATTCAAAAAATAAGCTGTGTTTCCCGTCCATTTCCACTATTTACCCCCCCGTTGGCTTGAAGCAGAGGAGGATATTGCTAGGGTGCGCATGTCCGAGTTGTGATGTCTGTAGGTTGTGTATGTGTGTTCCAGTTTGGTGGTTTTCGTTTTTCCGCATCTCCTTCGAAAAGTTTCGAGTCCTATTAAACAAACTTTGGTCAAAGGTGCAATAAGGGTTCCTTCAATGTGGATGCTGTCAAAAGTCATTGACCCAAGGTCAAAGGTCCTCTGAGGTCAGTCCAGTTCAAGTTTGATTTTGTTGTTGTTAGGTTTTTTGTTTTTGCGTCTCCTTCGAAAAGTTTAAGTCCTATTTAAACCAGACTGGTGGTGAGGTGCCATAGGAGTCCTTCATATTTATGTTTGAGGTCAAGTAACACATACCTAAGTCAAAGGTCATAGCGGTTGCAGTTTTCCCCTTTGGAGTGGTAGTCGCTTTCCATCTTTAACACGGGAAAAGCGTGCATGCATTTCTAGATATATTCCATGAGAACAATGTTATTCGCAGCATTTTGAATGCCCTGCCGCGCTGACAAGCTCCAACGTGGTTGCCAACTAAACCACCTTGTTGTAGACTGCCACATTGACCAGGCGGAGTGTGCGCAAGGACTTGCTGTATTCTAGGCAATATGGCTGTTTTGGAACAAGGTTAAAAGTGAGTGTGGATCTCTGGAACGTGAAGATTGGCGTGTCCTAAAATAGGGTCCTCTGGATCACAAGCTGAAATGGTCCTTAACATGGGGGTCTCGGAAACGGGAAAAGACAGGCTCTGAGCTGAGGGTCTAAATATTGCGGCACCTACCCATACTTCATCCCAATGTGAGAACCCCCCCCCCCCCGGAGTATATCTTAAACCAGGATTATAATGAGTGATAATCTTAAGCCCCCCAGTCGTATCCTATAGGTTATATTCCTTTAAACAGGATTCTCAGCTGCTGAGTAATAAGTCTTAGCGAGGCCGGACACCAGATTATCTCGAGTACTATCTTGACACAAGGCTAAATTCCATGACACACACAAATATGATGTTCATTGAATTTGGCTACTTATTATATCCTTGTTTCAAGAGCATTGTTGGAAACGTTCACCACAACGCCCAGGGTACAACCATTGCATCATCATTGCATTTTGTTCCAGTGAATATAATGTAACAAGAGCCGTGTTTCTATTGAGCAGACGGTATTTATCCCGATAAAAATTTATGATCGGTTGATACTGAGATAGCCGATAGTGCCAGTTTTCTATTGAGCAGCGTTTTCCGTAACTGCGACCGATCGTCACGGCCTGTTACTTTTCAGCTGAAGTCCATCTCCCAGGTCAACCGCGTTTGGTGTATTGTGTTCTGACCCTCGCCGAACTGTCAATCAAAGATGGCGGGGAAGAGCGAAATTCACTTATTTAAATGCCATATTGATTTGTTAATTCATCGGTACATGATTCTCCTGCAAGCCCAGCCACACGTTGTGATGGCAGAAAAGGATCATTAGGTAATATTACAGAGACATGCAATCGCGCACCAAAAGTAAGACGTCGACGGAGAATCGTGATGTTGACACAATATGCATTGCTACACCCTGGTTACTACGGTCAACAAATCGCTGCTACCTCTGGCAGGGGGTTAATTGCTGCGCTCACGTGGCGTCATTTCCGGTCTTTAGCCGGTATGTTCACTCTATCGGAACGCCGTGTGTTTCTTTTCTATTGGCGTTACCGTATAATTTCTCTGGCATTATCCTCCCAAAACACGATAACTACCGGTGGAACTTTCATCTAATAAGCAAAAATGCAAGTAGAACAGGCTTTTTTTCTATGAGCCAAGTTATCCCTTTCTTCTGCCTGGTTACAACGTAATAGTGAGGTCCCAATAGAAAACCACACTTAGTTTCTCTTGGTGCTAACACACTCAACAGTCTCAAGGAATGTAGAGTAAGATCTCCTTTAAGATGAGCTGATAACCTCCATGGCCTTAAGTAGTGTTTAACGTGAGCATTGGTCCTGCCTGTATATTTTTGTCTAATAGGTTACAGATTGCTAATCGACTGTAGATAGCATTAAACCAATCAGATATGGAAAAAAGCAGAATTGTATTCTCTCAAGTAAAATTAGAAGCAGGTATACATATTATTATCCGCTCTCTCCTCTCCTCATGCACAATTCACAGCCCTGAATCCCAACAGTTGATGCTGTACCTTCTTCAGACTTTTTAAGGATGTAACTAAACCCCACTTCCATATTCCCCCTAAACATGCTAAAAAAAACTCTCCTAGAGATTACAAAAAGGTAATGTTGGGTATTAAAGTATTAAGGAGATTTAACACTATTGAAACTATTCTGGAAGTGCACTATTTTTTGCTCTATGGATTTCCTGGAGTGATATTTTTGTGTCTTGATATATTGTTGCATTGAGAGACCACTGTTTTTCAACTTAAATTGTCATGAATTTCAGATCTGATTAATTAAAGACACCATCAGTGATCCACCCCAAAGAGTTAAAGTAATAGCTTAAAATTAGATCAAGTCTTTAGATTCTCGCAGTTTATTTTTTCCAACTGAAAAATGCCTAAAAAGAAAGAAACAGCAATATTCAATGATCTGAATCCCATTCAATTATATGTCCGTAAAAACTTATAGATGAACCTAGAACAAATTGCAACAGAAGGTTTTATGGTTTTCATCTTGATTGGTATGGTTCCCCACTGAAAATCATATCCAAATCCCAAAACTTCGGACCCGTGGAAGGTGGCTAATTATTGATAAATCCAAAATGGCCGCCAAAGACATCTTTCCAAGCCCTGTATTCTTAAACGGTTTGGTTGTTAGACCCCATACATATATTATTAATAGATAGAATATGATACAAAGAAATCGGATCAGTGGTTAAAAAAACATATATGACTTAACCTGTGACGTCATCATCAAATTGACTCATTTACGTCATAAAGGTGAAAAGAACGCAATGACGTAAAATGATTTTGGTGTGAATAATGATAGTATGGCATAAACATGCTATACAAAACAACCAACGCAACAACATAACAAACAACAATAACCATGATACTTGATAACAATAAGCATGGTTTTATATTGGCACTAAAAAACCTAAATAAATTTTCAAAGTGCGGCTGCCCATTATCTTGCTGCCATCAGGAAATTTCATTCTCGCATCGCTTATGGGTACAGCCAAGTTTAACCCGCCTCACAAGCTGTTCTATATCTAATATGTTCGACAAAAACGAAAACAATAAAAAACAAAATACCAGAAACATTATGTGAGATTTGTAACCATGGTATATCACTCCTCTCAGCATGCAGCGTAAGTTTATATGTACCTGTTTCACTTTGAATTTGGGCCTGCTCTAGCGTGGGCTGTTTAATATTCCAAGTATCACTCATTTCAAGTTTTTAGCTTTAAGTTGGTTTACCAAATTTATCTTGATCATAATGAACTTTTAATAGTTAAATTAAGACCCTATTGAGTAAACGAAGGTGGATTGTGGATCAATTGGGACTCAGAGATTGGGTAACACATACCATGTAAAGTCTATGGGATTATATGAAGCTTGCTCTTATTGTTTTTTCTTTAGCTAACTAACACAGAGTCGTATCCAGGATGACATACCTCCGGGGGGCAAACTGACTGAAGGGACGATGAACTTTTGGCGCCCCTTTGGAATTTGAAAATGGCACCCATTCCACATCGTCTTGAATGTGCATAACATCAACATTATAAATAAAGCTTATTGGGAGCGCATCGATCCCGACCATTTTTTTAAATACAAATGAGTTCAAATTTCCCAACAACTAGTTTTTATTAAATCCAACAGACGGTTTCGCAGCCCCTTTTCCTATTTTTTTTCAGTTGTTCATGCCCTTTTCCTCCTTTGTGTTTCCTGTTTTGACAAAACCACCTTATTATTCCTCTTTAAAAACTGCTTGGGCCTTGGCTATTGCGTTGGGCGTCGCGTTTCCTTAAAGTGGCCACTCAGATATTTCCTGAGAGGGCGCCCTCACTTTCCAAAAAAATCGTGTGTTTTTTGGCATGTACATAAGCTTGTCCATATACAATCACTGTGTGAAATTGCTAAGCTTAAAATCGAATTCCTTCATATAGAAAATCACAACTTTGTATAAAATTTCCGGATCGATTTTTGTATAACACAGTATCCTAGGGGACGTATACTACATCTAAATTTTTACTGCATCAAAACGAAAATTCTGATTCACCTCAAACTTCGAAATTGTGCCCTTTAGGTTACTAATCTTTAGTTCTAGTTGGCTATTTTCAATTAACACAAAAAAGATATTTCGCAATCTCTGAGTCAGACTTTAAACTATTTTCAATCCCTTTTTTCCAGTTTGTTGAGACGCCTTTATTATTTTTTCTTTACTCCACATTCCTTGGGTTATTTTATATTTAGCGCCCCTTTAATTCGTTGAATTTTTCTCAACTTTGGTTTCTTCTTTTTGGCGCCCCTTTCTCTTTAATCCGTTTTTCTTTTCTTTCTCTTCTCATTTTTGCTGGCACCTTTTTTGTTTGTCTTAGTTCACTTTTCATTCCAACTTATTTCACCACCCCCTTCGTTTCTGCTATTATTTTGGCTTTTCTATGTCCTTTTTATTATTTTTTTCTTTTGTCCCCGTTATTATTTTTATACGTTCTCAATTCTCTTGTTGTTGCAGCATTTTCACCCTAATTTTATTTCTTAGCCTTTCCCTTACAGATTCTTCTTCCTTTTTCCAACCAATCTTTCTATCTCTTTCCCTTTAATTTAAAATTGAATTGTCCCCCTTCCCCTTTTCATTCTTCTTTTCTTTTTCCTTCATCCCAGTCCATCTGCTAATTTTCTTTCGTTTCCTTCTCCTTCCTTCCTTCTTCCCCCTTTCCTTTCCCTTTTCGTCTCCTTTCCTTCTTTTCTCTTTTTCCTTCTTTTTGGGGCGCCCTTTGGGTCCACCCGGGTGCCTTGCCCCGGATACGCACTGGTACAATCATAATTATTTTAATATATATGATTTAAAACCTAATTACTGCCCTTTAATTGAGAGACCAGAATATTGTTGAGAAAATGCAATAAAATAATTGATTACTTACAAGTTGGGATTGAAGTATACAATTTGACACGATAAACCTACAATAGTCGAAAATGTTATATTCAGCCATTATGTTTTCTTAATACCATTCATAAGATAACACTTAAAACGAATGAATTGCATATTGCACTCCAGTTCAATGCCTACTTAAAAATAGAACCTAACATTTTAAGGAGAGCTCATTAATTAAATGACATGCTGGGATGATGTGCAGTTGAATGGGCACCCATTACTTTTGCAAATTTTCATAGGGTGAAAATTGGTTCTGTTTTTTACTCAGTAAGACACTTTTTTTGAATTGGGGTCCTATTTTAATTATGTCTTCTACAATTACAGATTTAACCTATTCATACAATACCACAAATGAATGTTCTTGATAAATAATAATTAAAGATTTCTAATTAATCATGAGATCAGATTGGAGGAATGAGAACAAGCTGCTATAACGGAAACAATGAGCGATGTCCTACCGTACTCAAATTAGATTAATTTGAGACGTATGATTATCATAAAAGAAATTCAATCCTGACATGAATGTTTACTTTTAAAAAGAATGCTAGATTAAACATGGTGTTTATTCTCTTTAATCCACATGACTTGTTGATGCTTTAACATGTGAGCCTGCATTTGGATCATGCGACACTGTAAATTCATACTTTTCATACAGTAAAATTTTCCAACGGTTATAACATTAATGTTTACATTTTTATGATTGTTATTGGATTTACTACGTTGCAAACTTGATTGTTCTTCAGCAGAAGCTATTGGGCAAACATTTTTTAAGCAGTCTTAAGGACTTTATGCAATATCTGCAAATTGTTGATGCATTTTCGTACCATTTGGCCCCCCAAATCCTAAGACCATACCACTTTTGGTTACTTTTTCATGGTATTTTTATCAATCTGCTTATAAGACCTAGGCCTAACTGCAATGTTGATAAAATATCAAAGATTTACAATTCCTTTCAGAAAATCGGTTTCTTTTATATGCTATTATGTATAGTTTGGGGGAAGTTATAAAGGTATAAAGGTGAACTCAGAGATTTCAACATATCATATTTTTCTGCAAGAAATTAAAAATAGACAACAAATAAAGAACCCACCTAAAATGCTTATTCCAACGTTTTAGTGATGAATGGGATGTTTCGTTTTCATGGATTAAACATTTATGTATAGTATAAACAGGTCATAGGATCCCGTGTGTAACAAATTTCCTGAATTCCATTTATAACAGGTTTGTGTGATTTCTAGTATGAAAGACGTCGATTTGAGTTAGTTATTTCACATGTGATATTAATGGATCAAGCATACTTATATCCAAAAACACGATTTTGTTTTATTTGAGTGGGGTCGCCCTCATCGGGAAATCTCTGAGTCGGCTACGTATAAAATGATGCGTGGGTACTTGAAAATTTGCAGACGAACGCACTGAACAACCCCACCTCAAGACGCATGGCCATATTTGATGTTTAATCTTGGTTAGTAGCCTACCTAGCCTGCATGTCTATTTCGTTGCAAAGTCTTAGAATCTCCACAACGTTTTTCATAATTATTTTATGCACAACTGTCATAAAATGTGAAGGGTGACCGCTACATTACAAGCCGGAACAGGTGATATTCCCCATGGCCTTAATCAAAACTTCTCCCTGTTGTCGACAGTGGGATGTTCGTTCGTTCGCTTTTGTTGAGTTTTTCGACAATGACACATGCTGCCGATACCAGCCCTCTGAGATCGTAATATTTTTGCAAGAACATCTCCCAAGTAGCGCGTGGGGTTGAACAAAGCAAATTGGGATTCCTGCTTTGTTCCACTAGCAACCAGTTCATTTCACTGAATGAGTGTTTCCTTATAAGTGTTTCTCATGTGCTTATGATTTTTTGTAATCTTTTCAGGCAATATTTCAAAATAAAATAGCTGTCTGGGGTTTTCAATCCGATAAGTATATAATCACTATAGTAAAGATCCGTTCAAGTAGATCTTCCCATGATATATCTGCCCACAGTAGACCCACCTGCAGTAGATCCGCCCACAGTAGATCCGCCCCAGTAGATCCGTCTACAGTAGATCCACCCCCTACAGTAGATCCGACCACAGTAGAATCCACATACAGAAGTGACTCCACCCCAGGTAAATCCACCCATAGTAGATCCACATACACTAGATCCATGTGCTTATGTGGTCACTGATGTGTTCAACCGGGAACAAGCTGCTTTTCTAAGTACTTAGGCTCCCGATGGAGTAATCTTAAATATAATAATTACGTCTATGTGTGGTTACGTCATAGACACGTCGTAGTGCGTTTTTAAAACGTTATTGATTCTTGTGTCATTATTGTATCTACGAATAACATATGTGGGGTCAAAACCACCTTTAGGAGATTAAAGGGTCATCAAATTTTGCCTTGGCGGCCCATTGGATTTATGCAATTAGCCACTTCACAGTGTCTTGATTTTGGCCGATTTGGATTAAATGTCGGAGGGGTGTTGTAACAATATTAAACCAAAAAAGAACCTTCTGTTGCAATGGTTCCAGGTTCCTATATGATCTTGGCTTAGGATTACTTAGTCTATTGTGTGTTGGAGTAAGTGTCCTTACGGAAGTTATGGGGGGGGGGGGGACTAAAACATCAGATTTTGTTCTTATTAGGTTGTTTTGGGTTGGTATCACTGCAGGGTATGGTGGATCCTATTTTATACCAGGGACATGCACCAAATGCTGATTTTGCTCATTTTTCGATTTTCTGATCGACCAAATCATTGATAGGCCTTTACGGTGGTCCACATGCGAATTTTGCAGCAAATCTTGTATGCAATACACCCAATTCCAATTAAAGCATTTACTACAGTTCATATCAACAAGGTTGAGATATTTAAATTTGGCAATCATTTGACTCAATCTCCCAATTTTCCTTGGCTTTTTCTTGAAAAACAAGGTCTACATGGTTTTACCCAAGGTATCAGCGAGAGAGTAGGCAAGATGAGAAAAATTGATCTTCTCAAAAACTGTTGGTGAAAGGAAGAGAAGGATATTAGTATGTACAGGGTAGGAACTTTCACAAGACTAATTTTCAGAGTTTGAAAGAAAAAAAGATTGTTGTCAGAATACTGCAAATGTGCTTCGTATGAACACCTTCCAGTACGCCGATTGTTTGAGAAATAATTCCGAACTGAGTTCGGCGGCCGGCAGCGTCTGCGAGACGGGCAAAACATTCTCATGTGAAAACATTTCTAAAGACTGCCAAAAATTGTGTGCCGTGCTTAGGAGTAACCGTAGATGAAATCGTTTGTCAAATTGCATCAACTTTTTTGGAGTTAATTTGCGGGGACTATTCTCTGTGCAGGATTGGATGGAACATGATCGGAATGTCTCTTTATTCTTTGGTTATTAACCACCTCGGGTCGACCAGTCTGATTTATTGGTGAACCTTGGGTCATATGATATAGTTAGACACTCAGAAGAAATTGAAGAAAAGCTTTAGGGTTTGTACAAATATATGAAGGTCATTTTGATGGTTACTATAATGTGATATCATGTGATAGCGTGTAATGAGCCAATCGAAGATAATGTGAGCAAGGTGTTGGACTTCATGGGTTAAAGGGTTAAAGAACTGAACTTTTTGTACCACGATGCAGACTATTTTGGTGCGAAATTATTTTCACGTTTGTTTATGATCCAGAAGCAAAAATAAATTTAATTGACCACAAAGAAAAAAAAAACAAAAAAACACATAAACTCCATACAAGGAAATGCATATTTAGCCAATTTGAAACCATTAAAATTTCAAAGAATAAATTGTGGAAAAAATAAGTGGCACAAAATTTTGTCTACGGAAGATAGCACAAAGCCCTTACAGAGATTGACCTCGCTACACCCCCTTAAGTCTTTGAAAAGTTTTTAGATAGCAGCACATGCATACCGACCAATAGGAGTGTGCCATTTCTAAAAGTATTCGCAGTGTTTAGAGACATAATTTTCCATTATTCACAGGACAATTGC
>JAMKCH010000385.1:0-45115 GCA_023653785.1 Ophioderma brevispina
TCAGCGATTTGGGGCAAAAAATCGGTGTGTCCTTGGCGTAAGATATTCATGAGTTAGACTAGAGTAAAGACTCTTTTACGGAATAAAGCTGTACAATCCTTCTAATCCTTTGATCCACTTATAGAAAATTTCATGCTAGGCTAATTCCATGTCGTCTTACATGAAGGATGAACCCCAAAATCACCAAATTTTGGGCCAAAATTGCTTAAAAATCTCCAAATATTGGATACTTCCCCCCCCCAGAATTTCACTTTTTCCCCAAAAAAATTTCACTTTTCCCCCTCTTTGCCCCCCCAGAAAAAGAGGTCTGGCGCCGCCACTGTTTTTGTCTTGTGTCAGGGCATGGGGGTGGGGGCGGGTAGGACACGATCTGCTCGATTGGACATTGGGGATTTCCATGCCTAAGAAAAAATGATGCTCCGTGGACAAGTCTGTTTTATGTTTTTTATTGGGTCACCCTGTACATGCAACAATGGGCGATTTTGTACACAGGGAGTGCATAAATATATTGATGAAATTTCACTGACCTGATGCCTGCCGGTTTCTTGGTGCTTTTCCATAGGTCCGGGGACTACCAACAGGCAAACACGGCACACAAAGATATAATTCTCATCTTTGCCTCTGTAAAATTAAATGCGATTTAGAAGCTATGCTTTATAACTTTAATCAAAGAAAATGGCAAACAAGAATCATACCATATGGTGCCATACTATTCTTGTTCCTACATGAATAATAGTGTGACCCCACAGATTGTAAAAATTTACAGTCATGATCAATCTTTGTATCATCTGAGCCATTGGCCAAAGTATAGTGTGTGCCTAATATTACATGCAAATTTGATCTGCTCTTGAAGAAATTTGTAATTTTGTATGCTCCGTTTGTAAACAGACAGAAAATACAACACAGTGGCCTATGGGGCAGCATGATACAAACATTTGTGCAAAGCATTAAAATGCAGTCAGAATCAATTTAAATTTTGGAAATAACCTTTTCTTTTGGATATCTAGTGAACAAGAAACTAAAAATGAAGTAACAATTTGGAATTTTGAAACATATGGGCTGGTATTCTGAAAAGGAGTCTAACTTTAGACGCTTTCAACATACTCTGATGTGTCGTAACAGGTGAGCAAATTCCTCATGGATGGTCCGTTTCAGCCCATCCATGAGGAATTTTCTCACCCATTATTTTAAATTTCTTAGTATGTTGAAAGGAAAAAGGACCACTCATGTAGCCTAGACTAACCCTGGTTTAAACCTGAGTCTAAAGTTTATTTCCTTTTGAGAATACCAGCCATAGACTTCTAAACATCTGAAATTCTGTAACAATATCCAGAGTTCTGTAACATTAATATCTGGAGTTCTGTAACAAAATCTGGAGTTCTGTAACAACATCTAGAGTTCTGTAACATCTGGAGTGCTGTAACAATATCCGAAGTTCTGTAACAACATCTGCATATGCAACAACAATAACAACCTCTGAACCTAATAAACATCCATCCATAATCCACTTTGAGCAGATGCAGATTGACATAGCAATGTAGATAACTGACACCAGGTCATGATCCTGATTTTTGTTGCTTACATTTTGTTCTGATGGTTTAGCTGTTCATTCAGATATCAGTTTGAAAATATGTTTATAGGAAGGGTTTTTGATAATATAAAGAAATGATTAGAAATCAGCTTTTGATGTAGTAACATGCATATCCTTCAAAATCTACTACAACAGCTGTCAAGGACCTTAAAGAGACATGAGGACATTTCCAGAAAGAAGCGCCCCCAATTTTTTTTTGAACCCAGGTTTTTTGAATATTTGGAATGCTTACCAATAATTTTGGTGGGGGGGGGGCTCAAATACCCTTGAGCCCCCAATAATCTTAACACTTTTTACCAAAATATCAAATTCCAAAGCTTCCATTACTAACTACAAACTGTGTTGAACCTTTTCTGTAGTAAGGGGTGAATGATGACATTTGATCCAGGTCCATGCTCCAACTCTAATCAACATGTACATGGGTACACAAACAAAAATACTGATCATGTACACAGATAGAAAAATTAAACCGTAACTCTCAGTTCTACACAGGAGAGATCTTGTTTCCAGTTCTTTGAGATTTATACCGACTGCAAAGCACCAATAGCTTACAGCAAGTTTGCAACTGGCAAATGATTCTTCTAGGAACTGCCTCTCTCTGGAAGCATTTCTAAGCTATTTTAACCCCATATTACTTGAATACAAGAGAGGTTTGATAGAACCATGAATGCCAGTTGCACCCAGTTAGAGCTTAAACCAGTTTAAGCAGATAATATCTAGGCCAGTAACAAGTAACTATTGTAAACTAGCCAAGACTCACTGCTGATATATCAATCACTACATCAACTTATTTTGTTGCATGTACCTGTAGTGATATGTTTAAACACATTAAATTTTAAGTGTTAGGCAACTTTACACATTGCTTCACTCTTAGCATACATGCGGTTGGTTCAAATCATCCAAACTACTCCATACAAACTATTTAAGAATTGATATGGACAGAAATTCGACAATTTGCCAACTTTTTTGTGTAGTGTCACTTATCTGGTGTGCCACAAGGATGTATTCTGGGTCCACCACAGGACCCATTTATACACCTTACAGCTTAACATTCCATTGTGACAAAGAGTTGCCAACTGACACAGTTGTGGCAACATCTATTAGCTGATACTAACTGAGCTTCATCTCCTTCATCCTTGCTGAAGACACTGGGAAGGTTGATGAGTCGGTTGGCCAGATCAATACGTCCAGGGTTACCCAATACTTTGACCTCTACCTTTTGTAAGTTTTTCTGGTGTACCTTCCTTTCCAAATGGAAGTAGTAATCCTGTGAAGTAGAAATTTTTCACCACAGATTATTTTACAGAAACACATAATTAGGGAGCATACCTTTGGTACTGGTGAACTATTACTCTGGCACACATGGGGTGCAGTAGTAAATATAAAACTTTGCCTTGCATTTGGCTACAAGAAAAGGCAAGATTTACTTTTAGATCATTTTCAGTGTGCAACAATATTGTACAGCCAGAGAACTTCACATTAGATAGTGACCAAAGACCAACCACACAATGTGTACTGTTGATACCCATCCTCCCTTGTTGTAATATTCACTCCCCGCTTAAAAAAATCCGAACGATATAATTACTGTATTTAACGAGAGCATCAATGGATGCATAAGACCCACGTGGTATGGTGGGGAATGGGAATGTTATTTGGAGGCCCAATGCATGGGACACCTAGACAATGTTATTGGTTGGCAGACAGTTTTTGAACAAATAAGATAAAGATGGACATAAAATATGCGTTGGCAAATAGAAAATTGTATAGTGTGTACAAAGTATTGAGGTCAACATGAACCCGGGGTTGCTCTTCTTCAAATGGGCAAAAAATACATTCCGTCATAATTTTTTTTGCAATTACACAACGCTTCTTTAATCCATTATAATCTAACCATTTTCAGAAATCTTTATAATGCACCTTTAAGTGGGAAATGGCCCTTTAACTGGTTTAAATTGAGGAATGGCCGGTTATTTAAATTAGTAAATTGAGGAAAGTCCCTTTCTTTGTAAATGAAGAATGACCACTGTAATTTTAAAATTGCATTGCCCTTTCCAAAGCTAAATTAGGGAATGGTCCTTTGGCAAATGGAGGACTAGCCCTTTAACTGGTAACTGAGACATGGCCTGAATGGCCCTTAAATTGGTAAATGGAGGAATTAATGGGTAAATTGATTAATGGAATTGCCGTTTAAAAAGGTAAATAAGGGGAATGGCCTTTAATAGATTACACAAGCGGTCACCCGACTTTCCGACCACAAGAACTCTAAAACCATCACCATCAATGAACTCGATTCCTATCTCCCACAAAGAGAACTCTAAAAACAACCTCATCATTGGTGAACTCCATCCATAACTCACCAAAACCCAAAAAAAAACCTCTTAAAACGTTACTCATAATGAATGCCACAACTCACAAAAAACACCTAAACATCTAAAACAGGTGCATGAACTCATCCAGAACTCACCCAAATGACTTTAACAATATAACTCATCAATGAACTCCAGTCCTACCTCCACTAACAAATAATGCTTAAAAACTCATGACAGGCTCCATTATAACTCACCAAAAATCAAAAAAAACTCTTAAAAAATAAAACTTCATCGATGAACTCCATAACCTCACCAAAAAGGTAAATCTAAAAACTCGATAACTCCATTCCTAACTCACAAAATAACCTAAGAACAAATCATCAATGACCTCATTTCATAACTCACTAACAAATAATGCTTAAAAACTCATTGGACAGGCTCCATTTATAACTCACCAAAACATCAAAAAACTCTAAAAATAAAACTCATCGATGAACTCCATAACTCACCAAAATTAAACTCTAAAAAACTTGATAACTCCATTAGAAAACTCATCAAAATAACTCTAAGAACATAACTCATCAAGGACTCAATCCATAACTCGCCAAAACAGCAAAAAAACACCCTAAACGCAATCTCATCAATGAACTCCATAACTTTTTGAAAAAATTGCCATAAGGCCCCTTTAATTCAATTTGAAGGTGTGTTCCTCAAATGATGCAAAGTACATTCCCATAAAAAAAAATCAAACAAATTTTTTTTTTCCAAACAAAATTACTTCACAACAAAATAACTAATGATGAACTTCATCCAGATTTCACCCAAACATAACAAAAAACTCTAAAACTAAATCATCGAACTCATTAAGTAACCTGCATATTGCCCCTTAATTTGTAAGCTTAACCTGAGGGCGCTCCTCTCCTCAAATGATGCGAAAACCCATTCCCATTAAAAAAATCATTGTTTCCGCAAATATTGGAAATCACAATGCTTGACATATGGGGCGATATTTGGAATGAAGTTCTTGGGAATGACCTTTAATGCCCTTTTAATTCACATTTCTAAACATAACCCTGAGGAGCCCTACTCAAAAGATGGAGAAAATCATCACAGGACGACACCGTGGGTAAATACTTCCGCACCGCTGCAACCACACACGTACACGTATGTTACATACAAATGGTTCTTGGTCTTGCTTGAGCAGCAATGTTATAATAGTTTAATACATTGTTCATAAATGTTATATTTTGTTATTTTTGACATTTGTTTACATCACACATATGTAGACACACACCTACAAACATGACAGCCAGAGAGACGGGCACAGACAGGCATACAGAAATAGACACACCACACCAACAGACACACACACACGCACGGCACACACACATACAAACACCCACAAGGAACGGTTAGTGGATCAGAAAATTCCAGGGACAGGTATTTTAACTGTGTGAGAAAAGAAAATTATTTTTACTGGGGGTAGGCGAGGATATTATACTATTTGACTGACCAGAATAAAGAATAGTAATTGAGCAGGTCACTTAGTGTCAAATTTGATTGGGGGCATGCACTGGGCTTATCATGGAAAAACACAAATTTACATTCTGAGGACATATAAACCATTTTTATATTATTCAACTGCCAGAGGTTGTTGAGCTGGAAATACCAACGACATGGAAATTGTCCTTTGCAAGGTAAGGACCCTAATTGTGAAACAAACACACAATTGCAGCTACAATTGATTGAAAAAACTAAGGACAAGTGATAAGGCAACTGCTTGCCAGAGGCTTACTGTGAGTGACTTTTTGCTAATTCCCAACTACGTCCATGGCAATTCAATGCACACATCCTAAAGGAGCTTTATGACACGTCACGAACCAAATTCAACCAATGTGTTTGTTTAGACCCTACAAATTGGCTTTCCCAACCTTATTGTCACCAAACGAAAAACGCTTGTTGCATTATTTTCCAACGTCTCAACTACACATGCAAAATTCAAAGGAAATACGATATAAGATAAACACGCAGTTAACAAAACCATGGCTTCAAAACCCCCTACGTATTTAGACCCACGAAGTACTTCGTGGGTCTAAAAAGGTATGTAGGGAATATAATAATAAATGCCAGGAGCGTGTTCACGTAATGTGTTTTTGCTTATTGACCTGTGTCCGTAGGAATTGATAAGAAGCATGATGTGGAAGTTGAGAGAGATTTATACGCTGGCTTGCGCGTTTCATTTGAAAGCAGTTTGAGCACGTTGATGGCCATGTCAATATCGTTCGGATTTTTTTTAGGCGGGGAGTAGGGTAGTATTTACGGACAGACATTATTTATGGAAGGCCAGTAGACACCAGCATAGAAGTCACATACTGTAAATAGTGGCAATTTTCGCTCGTGTAATTTTTTCAAAATTCAGCGATTTTTAGCATTTTCACTTGTTTTTAAATTCGCTTTTTTCAGCTATTCTCCATTGACTTGCACACAAAATAATAACATTTTTGTGTGTTTCTTGATTTCGCGCTTCACAGCTGTTTGAAAAGTCTCATTTATTATGCCAAAACAATTAATTAAACAAATATTCGATGGCGACACACTTTTGACAAAGGTTTGGATTCTTGTATTATGACATATCCTGTGTAAATATTATGATGAAATTTCATTGAGGGCAAATTTTTTTGTGATTTCTTTACAAATCTGGTTCAACACGTCGCTCTATGGAGAATGGTCATATAGAGGGCGCTATATCATACAAATCAGGACTTGTAGGCCTATATGGCAAGATTACCAGTAATGGATTTTCGTTTTTTGCAGAGCGAAATAGCTCTTGCCATGTTCTCTACTTATATCATTTCAAAGTGTGTCGCCACTGCTTAAAGTTCGTCTAAAAAATAACAGAGACGATTTGATCATGGGATCAAACAGCAGTGGCTTGCTCAGAAGCACACTTTTTTCAAGTTTGCATTGCTGTCAATGAAGCGTGAAAATGACATTTAAAAAAGATGGTTTGTAGAAGTATTACACTTAATGCTAGATCTGTATTTGAAAAATGTGGAACCAATTCACATTTCTCACTACATACCTTATCCTCATATCCAATTGTTTCTCATCTATAACCTACCCACCCCAACACTATTCTGCAAAGTTTACAATAAGTACAAGTATCAGGAACAGGCTTGCACAAAGTCCAGGAGAAGGGAGCACCACTCCGGGAAATGAGCAGAATTGAGGAAATAAACACTAGTGGATAAAGAAAAAGTAGCTTTGAACTTGATCCATCACTGGCCTAACTAACAAGTGTTACGTAAGTTGAAAAAGTGTCACCCAAAGGTTATACTAAAAGTTTGTCACACGAGACGGGGAGCCTACATAACGGATCTCCGACCGGACACGCAAATCATGCCGACATAAGTCTTTTCCGAGTTGCATTGACGACCCCAAAATACAACCTTCAATAAGACTTTCAAATTGGTGATACTTTGGGTAGTCGGGGGGGGGGGTGGGGGGGGGGGGGGTCATAAACAGTACCTTTAAACTCTTTCTTCCAAAACTGGTATATACATAATAGCAAGTGGAATGGTACTTCCACTCATAAAATCATAAGACCAACTCTCCTGCCTTTAGTAGAAAATTAAGTGTTAATTCAGTTTCTTAAAGGACCCAAACTGTTGCCAGTTCTTGCTTACTTAAGCCCTGGCAAGGTAATTAAACTTCCTCCATGCTTTGCCTTGAAGTCACAGAAGTAAGTAGCACATCAGGTTGACAGTTGCTTGTCATGGATGTGAATATTTAAAAGTTCATTTTGTTGAGCAATTCACCCTGAAGTTAAAAAAAAAAAAAGGCGAAATCGGACTAGTATTTACGCGGATGCTTAAAAATATGTCCCCCCGCCGAATTCGCGATCACTAAACAGGCAATTTAAATGCAAACTACAAACACCCCACATCCCCTACCTCACACAACCTGCAAAAAATCAACCCCCTCCAACACCCCGCCAACCCACACCCACACACCATCCAAAATCCACCTGCAACAAACACCCGCCCCCCTTCTCCAACACTCCGCAACACTTAATCCCCAACACCCTGCACACACCTTCCCCCTCCCCAACACCCCACAACCCAACACCCCCTCAACACCCCAACCCCCCTCGCCAACATCCCACCCCCATATCCCGAACAGTGCATTCCTTCCCCCAATACCCGAACCACACCACTTCCCCCTCACAACAGCCCCAACACCCTCTCCCTAACATCATGCAACACCCCACCCCCTCCCCAAACACAACACAATGCAACAGAACAACCCCTCGCCAAAACCCTGCCAAACCCCACCCCTCACAAACACCTGCCAACCCAACCCCATCCCCAACACCCTGCCACACCCCCCCCCTCCCAAACACCCCACAACACACCGCCCCACCACCACCGCAACTCCCCCACCCCTCCACTATGGCATAGTAGTTCATGTAGCGAAGGAATTTGGCCTATCCGACGTACCGGGTTCAGAGTACAGCAATTACACCATATTTAAAATAGCTCATTTGCATTACCCAAACAATCACTTACTTTCAAATTGCCAAAAGATGTGGCCCATGAAAGCTTTCATGCAGCGCAATGTACAGGGTCAAAAATATAGCAATACGCTATTTTTGCATATTAATGCTCATTGCATACTCAATTTGCCCAAAAACGCCCAAAAATCTACTAAGGTCGAGAACTCTTTCAGCCCGCTTCCTTCCACCAAGGTACATCATTATACGCCTACTCCAGAAAACCTGTACACAGGCATGCAGGATAATTTTCAAAATTATGCAAAATTAGATACTTAATTAGCATTTATTTAAGCCCAAAATCTAATAGTCGAGAACTCATCAACACTTCTTTTACCCAAGTTACTCATTGTCGCCCCCTTCGGAAATCCAGATAATCATAGACCCAACATGGGTTGTAAACTTTTTCTACAGCCGAAAAAAGGACGATACGGATGCTGCTCATTTTGTAGTCCCCGTTCCGAACTCTTCGGCGGGGGGGCAGGGGACAAAAAAATACCAAAACAATTTTACATACAAAATTAAAAGATGATAACTTTTGAACATCATTTCATCCATGTGGTTGTCCTCTGTATCCTTCCATCGCTCAGAAAATTGATTTAAAAACTAGAATTTCAGGGTTCTGGGCTTTTTGCGCTAGATTAAAGAGTCGTCTGAAGACATTTTCGAGAGCCACTGACTCAAGGAACGATAAATTGAGAGCTATTCTAACACATGGCAGCACACACAGATTATATACGGCAGTTACCAATGTATCACCGGCAGATTAATGCAAATACGGACCCAGTCACGCTGTTGATGTTGTTTTCCCGTTTTACCTAACGTCCGGAGAACCACCAATTTAACGCACAGAGGTATATTGAAGAAGAAACCGTTACACACAATTACTTGTGCGGAGAGAGCCTTGTCCGTCGCTTTAGAGTCCTTGTAAATAGGAAAGCCAACACTTCTTGTAACCAGTTATGCACCTTTATTAAACATATATTCATGACGATATTTCCTATCCACTCCGCCGACCTCCCAGGACAAAGACTGACTTTAAATTCGGGAACTCAAATCCAAGGCTAGTTATTGACCAATCAGTGACTAGCTTTTGCACTGCTTGCATAATACACCACATACTGGCTAGCACAGGCCTTTTAGTAAGGCCTACCCTATAAAGCCTTACAGGAAGCATGGGTCAGTGCCACAACAATGGCGTTTTTAAACACACCCAAGCTTTTTAAACTTCAATGCACTACCAATATGGTGCACATGTAGTACTATGCAACATGAATGTAATATCACGAGAATTTCGCGGTTTCTCGGCTTTCAGCGCTCCTATATTAAAAAAAATATAAGCTGGGGCCGCCCCATGACCTTTGACCCTGGACGTGACCTTTGATCTCATCAACATTATTGAGGGATCGCATTGTGCAACTATGACAAAAGGTTTATGGTTCCAATTGAACTTCAAGTTTTCAATTAGATCATTTTACATTTTAAGCCATTTTCAACTGACCTCAATGACCTTTACCTTTAACATGACCTTTGACCCTCATCAACATATGAGGGATCCATGGCAACTATGACATGAGTTTGGTTTCAAATTGAAGTTAAACTTTTCAATTGAGGTCAATTTAAAAAAAAACTCTAACAATTTTGTGACCACACACATACACACAAACATCATCTAATACCACACGGGCACAATGGATTGCTTTAAGTGGTCCGCCACTATAGCTGGCGGGCCCAAAAAGTAACATTGTATATTTTATTCAAATTTTTCAACAATATTCTGGCCCAGATACCTATTTCCACATTATTATACCCTTGACAACATTTGACATGCCTTCCCCCCGATTGAAAGACTGTGTCAGTATTCTAAATAACTGAATAGCCGTGTAAGGCCTATATACATATCAATACACCTATTGAAAATAAATAAATTGCGAAAGCTGGTCATGTTAGTGCAAATGACAAGTCCATAATTTGGATAATAACAACAGAGTCAATTCAAATCCATTACATCCATACGGAAGATGAAGATCACCTTCACTATTTGCATTTTATTGACCAGAGTGCACTTGTAGACTTCCAGTGAAATGTCAATACTGCAGCTATGTCCAAATTGAAGAATGAACCTGTCCAATTACAGGTAGAAAAGTTTCAACAGAAACGTTCAAGTAAGTCTTCCCAGAATTCATCTTTAGGGCCTTAAGGTTTTGTGACATGGACAGCAAAATTAACAATTAAACAGTCCATTACAATTCTCCATGACTTGAGAAATATAAAAATAAATTTGTCTACACCCACTTTATGTAACATAAGTCATCACAGAGCTGAAATCTTAAGGCTTTCCGAAAAAACTTAGACTAGAACAGTTATCTTATAAGTGTGATAAAATACCAATATATTTATGTGAAACATTCACTGCCTAATGTAATACACGCACATTATTGGAACCACTATAACTATTATGCTCTACTGAGCCCATCTGCATTACCATTTGCTAGCCCTTTACGGAACTCTCCATCAAATGTGAACTTTCTGAAGGAAAATAAAAACCATCTCATCAAACGATTATTTGTACACTGGTATAGCTAGCCAACTTCAGTGCCTGATGATCTGTGCATGATTCTGAAATGATTTAGCCTTAGCATATCAAGTGTATTTAATTTCTGATACTGCCCAAAAACAATTGCCAACAATTCCTTTTCAGGGACGCTGTATCGTTCTTCGGCTGCCGATATTTCTCGCTTAAGAATTTACAATAGGATGTTTCTGTTCCTTCACTGTCCATTGGACTCAGCACAGCGCCAATGCCAACAATCTGAGGCGTCTGTTCTTACAATAAATTGCCTATAAAATTCAGGGTGGTGCCAGATAGGTGTGTTGGTTCAACACGCTTGGAGCATCTGAAATGCATCCTTCACATTCGGGGATTCCAACATTGTTAGGAAACTTTTTTCTTGGTCAGATCCATGAGCGGTTTTTGCAATGGCTGCGTTAGTGCCTAATGAATTCCTTATTTATTAGCCAGTAAGGCCTAGAATGCCTCACATTTTTTTAGGATGCGGACGAGGAAGGAAGGAACTTATACGGCCTAACTTTTGTCATCTCGGCGTTTAAAAAATTGCCCATTTCCAATCACATTGACCCAAAGAAAAGTTTCAGAACTGTGCTTGTTTGGAAACTTTGGGGCACTTCGAGGCTTGTTTTTACAGGAAGTCCTGCTTCCAAAGTAACTGGAAATACACATTGCAAGTGAGCTACATGATCCTCCAAGATTGACTATAGATGCAAAAAGGTCATCAATATATGCACATCATGCAAAAATCAGAAAATCAGCAACACATAAATTCCATTAAGGTCGTTGATGAAATGTGCTACTACGTTTTGACAAACCAAATGGTGACAGTTTGTACCTGAATTGACCAAAAGCAGCGACAAAACTACAGCAATCCCGGATGTTAGTTAGTGGGAATTGGTAGAACACTTTGTCAATCAAGAGTGGTAATATACTTAGCAGCACCCACGTTGTCAAGAATTCATCTATTATAGGCATTTGTATGGATCAAATTTGGATAGTTCTTTTCAATCTTCATATCTGAACAAACGCGAAAACCGATCATCAGGTTTGGGCACCACCACAATAGGAGATGCATATTCACTTGTGGTGGTCGTTTCCAATAATGCTAGATGTAAAACCCATACGATAATTCTTTTTGACCGGCTCAAGCATGGACTGGGGCATTCTGTATAAGCACACTGGCCCGTAACGGTCTGTGATGCGTAAGATCAATATGATGTTAACCAAATTGTGCTACGCCAGGTTACATCAGAAACAAATAAACATCATACGCAGCTAACACTCCTAAATTTCACTGCTTGAGATTCAGTTAATTCTGATCTACTTGACACCATGTTTGGGTTTGTCACACAATTAGGCCTACATCATCACAAGAGATATTGGCAATTTGACGTGTCAGTTACATCTCCACACATATCATTTGTGATTGACCTATTCATTGGAACTACAAATGTGAATGTACACCCATGCATGAGGGTCCCAGTTAATGTCACCCCTCACCCCACATTTCTATGTACAACCGTTTAAGTGGATTGACATGCACTACACGCAACTTCTTGCACCTACTGGCCATTTCAATGTCATAGTTAACCCTATCCAGACGGCGCTTAATTGCATATGGGCCACGCCAATTTACTGTCTAACTTAGCGGCACTATCAGGAGAAATACAAGTACTTGAATCCGGGACGAAGAAATTTCTCGCACCTGCGGCATTTCGGTAAAATGCTGTTCCTTTTGGCCTGGACTTTCTCAGGGTTTTGTTTGCATCTGCCAAAAGATTTGCATACGGTCACGCATTTCAAAAATGTGAAAGGAATCCTTTGGCCCTCATCCGTATCTATCCCAATGCCCTGGGCTTTGACACGCTAGCGGAACCTCGCATTGTCGGCCGTACAATAATATTCAAAGGGTGAGTAACCCGTGGTTGACAAGGCACCCCTCACTGTCGAAAAACAAAGAAGGGATATTAATTATCCCAGCACTTTCAGTGTTCATCAGTTAATGACTAAGCATTAGTTTTCAAAAGTGCCATGAAAACGTTCCGTCATGCCATAGTTTTGCTGGGTGCCGCGCAGAGAATAGGCCATTTGCTTAATGCCTAATTTCTCACAAATACCGCGCATTTGTTGGGAAAAAACTTTAGACATGAATTTGTGCCCTGATCAGTAGAATTTCTTTTGTAGGCGATTCTCGCAAAAACTGGATAAGAGCATTGATAACAGTATCAGTCATCACATTAGAAAAGTGGAGTGACTCGGGATACATAGTTGCATAGTCCACATACAGTTAAAGGTAAAGAGTTCTCTTTCCGGGAGGAAGTGGAAGAGGTCCAAAAATAGCGATCCCTATTCTCTGAAGGAACAGTCAATAAAAGGAATGGGAAAAGAAGGATACTTCCGCGGTTTGTTACCTTTATCCATTCATTTGACATATCTCGCATGATCGACAATACAGCCTGTATCAAAAAAAAATGGACAATCAAACGATTTTTTTTCAATATTATTCTCAACATACGTAGTCGTTTTGTACATCACATTAAGAGAAAATACCAGGCTTACGGATTTTTTGTTTAATCTCATTTGCTGGTTTCAAACGAGAGTATATCCGTTTTACTGCGGAACACAAAAATCGGTTTGTGCCACTTTCTGGTTGAGTGTTGTGAAAAACGGTGAACGATCTGTTAAACATACGTTATTCACACTTGAACAGTATGAAAATCTTTAAAAAGGGATCAACTTCATAACGAAAAAGAAACTCTAAAAGGATACGGAAAAGCTACGTCGTAATGGTGGAAGTATTGTTGGAAGTTATGTCCAGTAAATTCTGGCTTTAAGATTAAAGTGAATAAACATTCGACATAACTGTTGTTTGTTGAACTTAGAAGAGAACAAGAGGTACAGTAACTGGAGGAGAGAGGTTTATTTGGTCTTGAAGTATCATTGAAACGCAAATTCCTACCAACAATTTGATTACTGTGCTTTCCAAATTCAAATGTTTGTTGAACTTCAACGCATTAGTAATGCACAAAGATTAGTGGAAGATTTTTTTTTAAACCATGTTCTTGGATTTGAGAGAGAAGGGAGTGGTATTTGGTTCCTGCATTAACAGTCCTTATGGCATGATTTAAACAGCTACCAATTTGTAAATAAATGCAAAAGTTCCATTTCATTGCCGGGGGGGTTTGTGCAATGAATTATTGAGTGCTATTATTTTTATGAAAGAAGATATTTATCATTGAATGATTATGTGATTATTAACGTGTGTCGATTAAAATAACTTTCTTTGTTTACTTTAATGGTTTTGTTCTCTTGTCAAGTTGCAATATTTTTGAGCTTCCCAAACAAGCATGGCAAACTGTGCGAAGCAAACCTCTGCCATTGCATAAAGTGGCACCCACACAACGGATTTGGTATATCGAACACTAAATTGATATATCTCTGGATTGACAAAAGTAAATTAAGATGAAACAAATGACCATTGGAAAGTACGGTCTTTGTTCTTTAATATATACGAAAGTACGAGTGACTGATTATGTAAATGTCATATTTACCTAATTTTTTTTCTGATATTGATACCATTTTTTTTGGACGGCTTGTATACTACAATTATCTTGGAAAAAAATATTTGCCAATTAATAAAAAGTTTTTAAAATGCGAGCCTTAGTTTTCTCTACACCTAATGGCCTGCCGGGTCATGGCTACTTCAGGATATGAGATCGATTATTTCTTTGGGAACATGATTTGTCAACTGTTTGCCGCTCAGAGGAAACTCTCATTTTCATCCTTCTTGACCATGAGCTAGGAGCACTCCATCCCTTTCCTAGAGGAAACACACTCTGTTGTTTTCAATTATCATCACTACTCACAATACGGGGCTCTCTCACCACCCAGCTAATGTTGGATTCAGATCGTTGTTTTTCCACCAGCTCTTGACGAGGGACACTTAAAATGGCAGGTCGTCACTGACAGGGGTGTACGTACCGGGAAGTGTAACCTCAACTTCGGGGTGTGTTATTTACACTAGCATGTACACTTTCACGGGAGGTGGGGAATCAACAAGGTATCAAGATTGATAAAAATTCACACCAAAATCCATTTTCACTTGTTGTGAATTATTCAATTCTTTCTGCACCTGAGCTCTAGTCATCACAAATACTGTTTATGAACACTTCAAGAAACATGTGATCATCTATATCAGGACCTACAAACACATCATTAGTCAAGGTCTCCACAACGCCTTTTGCATTGTACCAGATACAACGGGAGATTTTAAGTATTAGTTTGGCCAAGTGGAAGTATTACAGTACCACCAATACCTTTAAGTTCAACAGTACGCCCTCTTAGATAACACGCAGCAGGGACTAAATTTGGCCACGCACCCACAGAATGCTGCATGCAAGAACGCGCATTATTTAACCCTTTGGCCTTCAATAATGTTTCCGTCTCCGAGGACACTTTATTCATGCGCGCACGCGCAAAACATCAGGGTTCGCATTATCTTGCTTTATATAAGGTCTTGGCTTTGGGAACCAGAAGGCTTGATCGAGCTACAGGCTTTTGGGGACACTCGCTCGTTATATGACCTGGTGTGCCACACTGGAAAAACGTCTTAATTTTAGCCTCGCGATCTAACTTTGGTGCCGTGTACGTTAAACTGTGTCATTAGTAGTAGCACTAAGTGATGAACATGTTGCAAATTTGGCGCATGCGCATGGTACGCTTACCACATTGGGACAAACTTTGGATATGTGTCCCACCTGGGACCACAACTATAGATTAACAACTGGCTTGACTTTGGGCGCATTTTGGTTGGGCCTATGGCTATGCGATGTTCACCTTTTCTCACGCTCGCGCTATATGACTTCTTTGCCAATATGCCCTACCGCAACGGGTCATTGATGTATATGTCGCCTTCACGAGGCCAAGTCTTTGGGCCGTTTTTGAATTGCTTATCCTTGAGATTAAAATGGCTAAATCCATGGGCAGTTTAGGTAGTTTAGTAATGGCCTGGTTCACTAATTATCAATTCTTTTAGAGGCCTGGAAAATCACAATGCGATGTCCGCAAATGGCCCCACCCCTACAAAGTAGTATTGTCAAAGTCATTCACCCATTCAGATATCGTGTCCGTGTGCTTGTGACCTCTGTTACGGAATTTCAAGCGGTACGATTTGCATTTATTCGTTATGGCCATATGGCTGCTCTTAAGAAGTTCATTAGTCTTGCGACTCATTTATGCTGAGATTGGCAAAAACGTCCTTTGCCTTACCTGACAAAACTAGGATCAAATGCGTAGGCCCATTTGTGATCTGTACCAGCCATTTGTCTCAGCAAGCAATTTTCAAGGCCCAGAGATATTACATCTATGTCCTCTTCCTCATCATCTCGCAAACGCGTAACACGCATAGATTCTGGTTTTACTTGTGTATTTGTGGATTACTTTCTTCATTGTCTCTTAGCCTTTTCGGCTAGTTCAAGTTTACGCAATTCAGCTTGACGTTCTTCTCTTTATCCTCATTTCTTAAAGTTCTGTTCATTATTTGACGTTCTTTTCTTTATCTTCAATGCACGTTCTTGTTTATTTATCTTTCAAAGCACGTTCTTTTTTCTTTATCTTCATTTCTCAAAACGTTATATTTCTATTTGATTTTTCATTTGCAATTCCAAAATATTGCCAACAATTGTGCTCTTGGGGAAAACATCAGGAATACCAGCCGGAGTTGTTTCACTCGGTACCTCATCTCCGTCAGTTTCCTTGCTTCTTGTAATAGGCATTGTGGACACAATTATGATGAAAAGGAACTCTCTGACTAATAAACTAGTAATGCATACAAAAGTATTTTCATAGAATTTCTGTTCGAAACAATTGCCAAAGTTGAAATAAGCATATATCTAAATAATACAATTAAAAATTTCACATAAAAACTAACCTTAACAAACTTGAGAATTAACCTTTGCATCGGTGTGACTTATACAGACGACCTACAAGATCACTTATTCTTTGCCTGGGACTTGTTCTCAGCGCAATCATGAACACCTTTTTGCAGACTGCTTCCCGCGAATGGAAGCCCCTTTTCCCGCCAAACACACAAAGGATGCGTGAAATACACAAAACTGGTTAACACAATAAGTATGGTGTGAAAGTCGATCATTCCTCCAATGCCAGCTCCCACCATTCTGAACACAACTTCCACCAAGTAACTTAACTTTGTTAGTCCGTCGATGACCCATTGCTTCCAGGATATAACACCAACATATCCCGCAACTTACATTTAAAATCGTATACAACGCCGCCATTTTGAAAACACGAAACATTTCAAAATATGCTGTTGATGATGAACACTTTCAATGTTGTAGATCAATGGACGATGTGAATTACACAAAGTTATGAGCTTCGATGACAATTTTTACATTACTTCTGATCTCTGTGGTTCCGCCTGTGCCACAGTGTGATGTTTTTTTTGTTTTACCTAACGGCCGGAGAAACAAACAATTACGCACATAGGTAATTGAAGAAACCGTACACACAATTACTTGTGCGGATCCTTGTCCGTCGCTTTAGAGTCCTTGTAATTAGAAGCCAAACACCTTCTGACCATTTCATCACTTATTAACAATATTCATGACGGCTATTTCCTTTACATCCACTCCCGCCGACTCCCAGACAAAGACTGACTTTAAAATCTTGCACTCAATATCCAACTATTATATTGACAATCAGAGACTAGCTTTTGCGCTGCATGCATAATACCAACTCACATGGCTAGCAATGTGCCTTTAGTAAGGCCTACCCTATTCAAGCCTTGCACAGGAAGCAGGGTCAGTTCAGTGCACAACAATGGCGTTTCTCAGCCCACAACCAAGCTTTTAACTTCAATCCACTACATCCATATTGTGTGCATTTATACTATGCAACATGAAGTAATATCAAAAAGTAACATTTTATATTTAATTCAAATTTTTCAACAATATTTATAGGCCAAGATACCTATTTTCCCCATATATACCCCTGGACAACATGAAACACGCTCACATGAAAACTATTGAGGTCCGTCCACAAGTTGTAGCTGAAGTCCATTATTATATCACCCACAGACCTGGGTTAAAGTGGGGAAGGAACTTGGGAACCAACATTTCTGGAAATTATGTTACTTTAGAGGGTAATATCTGGTCTGTAAAATATAAGAATACGAAAGAAACTAAACAGAATAGCAGGAAAATTTTGCCATCCTGGAGGGAAATCTTCCGTCTGGAGGGAAATTTTGCCGTCCTGGAGGGAAATTTTGCCATCCATTTTTTAATCCATAACCACCCACACAACTCTTGGCATTCAGTACACTGTAGTGATTGTTAAAATATTTCGGGAATATTGGTCTTACCAGCCTGGAGGAAACTTGTCATCCTGGAAAGAGGAAAGGTTGCCATCTGGAAAGGAAGGCTGCCATCCTGGAGGAAAGGTTGCTTCCTGGAAGAAAGGTTGCCATTTGTAGGAAAGGGTGCATATCCCCACCACTTGCCCAGTTTTTAAAGAATAAGTATAATGCATTATACACCCACTAAACCTACTGGTATAATGTGTTTATTCCATCAACAGAATAAAAGCCATATATGATACAGATAAGGTGTAAAAGGTATAATGCAATTATGCACAGATTTATGGCACACAAACTCCTAAATAATGAGGTCACCAAGACCCAAATAACTTTTTTCTTACCTGATGAATAAAAGTATTGCCATCATGTCAGGCTCGTACTGCTTGAAAACTTTTCATCTGAAAAGAAAAAGCCAGATTAATTCAAAGGGGCGTGAACACCTTTGGTATGTTGTGAATGATGAGGGGGGGTTCATACAACCATCCATAATTAGGGAAACAACATTCCCCGATACTACCAGAATATGGTTTGTTAGCTTTTAAAGTTGTAACATCGGAAACTCTGTTCTTTATCTGTTACAAATAAAATAAGATGTGCTTTGGGGACACCATTACTTTTTCAAAAAATGTGTTTTGGGAGACAATCACCTTAAATGCATTTTCTATTTTGGCCAGCATAGAAAATGGACCAACATGGGACAATTTTATGAAAAACTATACATTTTTTTTTCAAGTAATTGATGAATTATGTTTGGTGTTTGTTTTTATGGTTAGAGAAATATACAATTTTTTAATTTTCTGCATGTCATAAAAAAAAAGAACATGTGGTTGCAACAACAACATCAGTACTTTCCCATTTTTGGTTGAGTATTTCTAGAAATACTTAAGTACTCACTTATCATTTTTACTAGAAGGAACTACAACTCCCTTGCTGATAAATAAGGTGTCATATGAAAGGAAACCAAATTTAGAAATTATCTCAATAAATTTTGCAGATTGATAAACGACCTCGAGGCGAGACACTCTGGCTAGAAAATCTAGGGCAGTCTGCGGTCAGAATGCTATGTCTCGCTAGTTTTGAGTAATGGTTCAAGTTGACTGGCCTAAAATAATGGAACCGCTGAAGCCAATCTGGGCTAGAAGTAGCCCAAAGTCCGGGGAAAGTGTAAACCTATAACCCTAAAACTAACCCTTACCCTTGAAACTAAAACTTGATCTTATCATAAATTGTCTGCTTCAAATCAATTGTTTCTTTAAACTCGGAATATCGAACCTTATTACATATTCGCAAAAGCGGATCCTTTATATACAAATTCGGAATAGAAACCCCTTCCAATTATCGGAATAGTGAACCATTTTTAATTAAATATATATTGGAACATCTTTCTAATCTTTTTGAAGGGTAATCGTGTTATATTCTGACATTTATGCCATTTATAGCATTCCATTTTTAAGGAGAGAAACCATTACAAGTGTAGATTATAAAACTGTGATACCGTAAATTCTATCGTAATCACTGTTTGGTGGTTTATGATGCGTGTACACCTGTCGCTATAGTTTTGGTGCGTAGGTACGCTAAGAGTGCTGCGCCCACAACAGTTAACCAAGACGCACTAAAATTTAAAAAAAGTGTATTTTTTGGTACATTACGACAGTTTTCAAGAAAACTAAGTCGGTGACACCTTCCTTTTATTGATGCGCCTTAAAGATCTGGCATATGACTTTTTAAACATAATTTAAAAAATAAAAAAATCTGGCCGTCAGTTTATTTTTTATGAGGAAAATGGCGTCTTTTTCTCATTTTTCCATAGAGCTCTGTACAATTTTTCCAGAAAAATGCGATTTTTGAACACATACCTCAAAAACTAAGTCAGTGACCCCCATTTTTTATTTCAGATTTTTCATATACACCGATTAAAATACCATTAAAATCTGGCCGTTAGCTTTATGATCATCTATCACCCTTAAGGCAGGCGACACAAAAAGCCAATGTGAGATTTTATAGGTACTATAGTATTTTGATTATAAACACATCCCTGGAGTGTTAGCTTAAAAGAACCTTTCATCCAGACTCAGAAATATTATTTAATGGAAAAATTAGGTAATTTTCAAAAATAAATAAAAACACTTAAAAGACACGAGGAGATTTCCAGAAAGAAGTGCCCCCAATTTTTTTCACACCCAGGTTTTTTGCATATTTGGAATGCTTACCAATGTATTAGATCACACGTGAAGTGAATAAGCCTTCTTTATGTAATAAGATGATAATTTAGTAATTTCTGTTGTGCACGACAGAAATTCAAAGCATGGTTTTCTCTTAGGACGATTATGATAGCAGGCAAGTTCAAAACAAGGTCTGTGGTTTTCTTTTGTACTTGTTTGTTCAATAAACCTTCCAAACTTTCTAGGTAGGTGGTCTACAACCAATTTAATGCAATTTGAGACAAAATCGTATCCTAAAAAAATCTGTCACTTTAAACAAATCATACCTTTTTGAAACTCCAAAATTATATGGAGGAAAGTTCAATCCTAACTCTATTAAAGTGTGGACTAAACTGATTAAGAGGATTTAATTTTATAGTTAAACTTAAAGACACTATCAGTGATTCATCCAAAGAGTCAAAATATGTAAAAGTTGCAAGAATTGCTTAAAAGTGAAGGATAAGTCTGTAGAAATATCTTAAGTTACCTTTTCCAACTGAAGACTTGACAGAAAAGGAAGAAAATGGCAGTGTTCAAAGATATGAATCTCCATTCAGTTACGTGTTGTAGTAAGTGTCTGTACAGACAGTAATGACTAAAATATAAAATTTTGCCCTTATTAGGTTATTTCTGGTCTTATCATTTGCAGGGTATGTTAGGATACCTGTACTTGTTACAGACATGCAAAAATCTGATTTTTGATGATTTTTTTGTGATTTAGCAAATCACTGAGTGACAGGAGGAGATTTTTTTAGGATACAAATTTCTCTCAAATTGCACTGGATTGGTTGTAGACCACCTAACGAGAATGTTTCAAAGGTGTATTGAACAAACACGTACAAAAGAAAATCGCAAACCTTGTTTTGAACTTGCTTGCTTGCTATCGTAATTGTCCCTATAGAAAACAATGCTTTGAATTTGTCATGCACAACAGAAAATACTAAATCATCATCTTATCACATAAAAACAACGTATTTGGCTTATTCACTTCAGGTGTGATCTAATACATTGTTAAGCATTCCATGTATGCAAAAAAAACAGGTTTTGCAAGCAATTGGGGGCACTTCTCTCTGGAAATGTCCTCATGTCTCTTTAAGTAAGGCCATTCGATCTGATGATCCTACCTTAATGCATATCCAGGTAAAATAAATCTTGGTACCACAATGTAGTATTTTTTTGGTAGACTAGAGTCTGCAGTTCAGCCAATCCAACTCACCACAACACAGATGCAGTGAAGTATAAACTTTTACAGTGTAAATTTTAATGTATTTTATTGTTCTTTGGTCCCTAATTTTGTTTTTTTCACAATTCCCACTCTTTTGACCTGCATTGATCAGATTAACTATTCATCATACAATTAACAGCTAGATATACCTATATTTGGTTCTTGACAATCCTTCTGTCTGTGACCTTCCTTTCCACATTTGTAACACCACACCGCATCTATAAACATAAAAACATGGTTGAAATATGAGATTATTTGGATTTTGCGAACTGATAGCATACACAGCTGTTTGACCCCATGCAAATTGTCTCTCTTATTTTTAGAACAATTTTAAGCAATGGCGACACAATTTTGACAACTGATATAAGTAGGGACATATGCAAGAGCTATTATCTCTGCAAAAATCAGCCAAATCCATTGCGGGAATCTTCCCATATAGGCCTTCGAAGGTCTTGTTTTGTGTGTTATAGCACCCTCTATATGCCCAATCTCATGTAGAGATACATGGAAAAATAGATTTTTAAGAAAGATCATATTTGCCCGCAATGAAATGTCCTAAAATTTACACAGGATGTACTTAGTGGATTAAATAATCCAAATCAGTTGTCAAAAGTGTTGGCAATAATTTTTGTTTTATTCTGGTTTTGTCATAATAAATGAGACCTTCAAACAGCTGTGCATAAGCGAAACTGGTCCACTGCATGTACAGTGCTTGCATATGGTTGACGACACAAGGGCAGGGGAGAGTACTTTTAATATAAGTGCTGGATAATTCCTGCTTATTTAGTTCTGATCAAAGTACAGAAGAGTGTTTCCCCAGTAAAGGTACCCAAAATTTTAACATTGTGTTAACAATATCAAGCTGATTAAACAGTATTTTGTAAACTACTTTCTTGATTACTTTTTTTTGGTTCAATGTTGATCTCCATTGGTAAAGAGAAATTAAGGACTAGTAATTCTTCCTTAATGTTTTGAAAATTACACTACAGTGGGTCTACGGGGAAATGTTAATGGTTGTAACATTTGACACACACTGTTACAACCATAGGTTAAGAATACAGCAAATATTTGTCATATTTAAAGGTGCAACAAGAGATTTTGAGGCACCCAAATATTGTGTCATAATAGTAATTTCATATAGATTAGACACTCAATAGATTTCTTACCTAATATTTGGCTACAGAAATGTCTTAAAATAGATAAAAAAGGCGATTTTGATTTGCTTATATTTCAATATAAAACATAGGCTGAATTTCGTATTTGCTCCTATACGAAATTAGAAATTTCACAATTTTGTACCAAAGAAACATTTCTCAGTTTAATCCTTTCAGATGGGGATATTTTGATGGAAAGCTTTACAATAGTGTAAAAATAAGAATTTTTCATATTTTTTCGGGACACCCATTATGTGAAATCTCTCGTTGCACCTTTAAGTAGTTCTATTATTTCACATACACCTCCCCATGCTCTTGGTTACCAAGGAAATTCTTAACTACCTTTATTCAAATAAGGAGTAAAAGTTATTCTACATTTGAATGCTCTTTACAGAATTAGCTTTACTCCCAAAAAGAGCTATCAACATTTAGCCGCTATTTTTAAGCTTCAACACTAATTTCTTAATGAATTTCCAAAATAAACAAAAATACTAAAAATTAATTTTGTGATTGCTTTTAACTGACCTTAAAAAGACCAGGATTTTTATACCCTTGGAAAACTCGATTAAGTGACATATGAATGTACATAATCATACTTTTCTATTCAGACGTGGATTAAGAGATGCTGCAAATCATGAAATGCACCTTTAACCCCCTGGACACTACCTTCTATGACACAATCTATCTGATTGGCTCATTACAGGACACAACATGATAATAGCCCTCTGAGTAACCAATCAAAACAGTGCTTCTATATCTCTGTGTAAACCATACCACCATTCTTACAATATTTCCAATTTGCTCATTACATGATATTACCTTCCAAGTAACCAATCAAAATAGTGCTTCTAAAGATGCTGATAGATTAGCAGGAGGTTACCAGCCACACTCACTTCTGCTTTTTGGAAGGTGTTATTGCCCCCCCCCCCCAAAAAAAAAGGGGGAAAATGGCCAATTTTCTTTTCACAGTTCACATACCTTTCAATTCTTCCGGCAAAGGTTCCATTTTGTCAAATGATAACAAATGTTGCACAATCATTTCCATCTCTTGGGAATAGCATTTCTTCAATTTATTCAGCCCATGTCTTTTCTTCAGATCTAGTGGAAAGGGGGTTTCATTTGTATATTCTAGAGGAATGAAAAAGGAAAAACCCAAGTTTAGTAATGCTAACTTTCAACTGTTTCCTCACATCCTCTTTCTTCTCTCTTACACAGAGCTTGATGACTTACTTCCATTTAAATATGAAGCATGTAGGGGTAGTATTCTGTCGGTATTCACAATTGGGTTATCACTGCACACTAGATTCATAGAGTACATTTTCTCTATCAGGCACAAGCCAGCCAAGACAAAGATCTTTAGAAGTACTCGGCCAACAGTGTACTCTGGGTTCACCCCGGGGGGGGCCACTTGTATTCAAAGGTGGATATGATGCGTGAACATGGAATTTCAAAATGCACCCTAAACACATATTTTCACCGACTAAAAAACAAGCTAAAACATACCCTAAACAAGTATTTTTATCTGTTTATGATACCCACAACAAGTATGCACAGTGCATTGAATCGTAAATATACCCTTTATTATCTTGCATTGCTTTACTTCCCAACTTCCGATTACAATATTTTTGATGATTTTGATCCCTGCTTAATGAGATATAACATGACAATTTAAGGGTTATGAAAAATATACCCTTTTTTCCTGTTGTTTTTGACACCCTAAACTATGTACGTGCGTACATCGCCTGTTGGAAAAAAAGACAACCTTTTTACGCGTTTTCTTGTTCACGCATCATATCCACCTTTGATATAAAATTGGATCGATTAAGCCCAAATTAATTGGTCGAGCTATGAGTTGCAAAAATATTGGGCGAGACGCAGTCGAGCCCAATATTTTAAAACTCATAGCGAGACCAATTAATATTGGGCGTAAATCATCCAATTTTATCATTATCATGTTTTGGATCCGATATTTTCACACACTTGGACTCCTCGCATCAAAACATGATAATGAATACAAGTGGCCCCCCAGGGGGTTCACCCTGAGGGTGTAATGAGTCTCATATAAGAACCATGAGACATTTTATGATCATGCAAAAAAAATCCCTACACACTTGCACCTTGTGGGCTAAAATGAGTGTAAAAGTCAGGGTTTTTATGTGTTAAGAATAGGGTTTTTGGTAGGATCACATGACCTTATTGAAGTTAAATTTCCCAAAACTGGTGCATTGTGGGATTTAATACACCCTCTGACCATGTGTATTTCAAGGGGACACTATTTTAAAATATTGAAAACATGACTGTTACAGCTAACCTAAACACAGCTTGAAGCTCAAAGGTATTATCTGAAAGACACTATTCTTTTTAAATGTCTATTCAAAAATATTAAAGGTGCGTGTTCCGATCGTCTTTGGGACCCCCCGATTTACCCGGAAGTAGTATCGATTTTTATATCAGATGAAAGCCATATTTTTCTCATTGTTGTCCTGAAATTTGAGCCCTCAAATCCATTTCATTCCCAAGATATAAACAAAAAAAACGCTGTTTTAGTGGTTAACCATCAATATTAGCACTGCTTGTATTAAATACGGCTTTGCAACATGCATTATTGCGTTTACCATCAAAATCAGAAGTCTGTTTCCCACGGTACTTGATGGGGTGTATGTGCAAGTGCCAGGCTCTCATATCAAGTAATAGACATAAATTGGAACAAGCACCTTTGAATATTAAAAGGGAAATATGTGTTTTGACTGATTCAGTGTAGAGTGCCCTTTCAGATCAAATTTGTGGAGAAATTCCCTTTTTTGTAAAAATTGAGGAATACTAACTCAAATAGAATTTTGTGGTTCTCGGCTTTGTCACTCTCTTAATTCATAAATTTTCTGATAGAGCTTCATTTTGTTGATTTTTTTGTTGCCATTTTTCAATTTTTTCAAGTTATAATAAAACTGAGGTAGAAATATTGTTCACTTGTAGTAGTAGTAGTATACTTTGTTCCTTCTCGAGTTGACAGTGACATCACAATGTTTTTACAGTTATATTGCCCCAAAATGCTTGCCTCAATTCCTTGGAATCACAGTATTATATGCATGTGACCAGGGATCCTATAAATCGGGATAAGACACTCGATCAAGAGAATGGAGGCATACTGCATGAAATCTGTAGCTTACAGTTCGCCAGTCATCCGTGGCGCTATTACGCTACGTCATCCCCGGTCTTACGTCATGCTGCATAAATTATTAGCTAATTAGGTAGCTTATCGAAAATGGTGGCGCTATCACCACCGATATCGAAATCGTCTATGGGCATTTGTACACAGTGTCACCCGCCTGATGTGACTACACCCGCATTCCCGCCATACAGAACCATGACAATGCGCAAGAGAAATACATAGCTACAGGTTACATGCAGCAACTCTCCACGAGTATGTGGGTGCCTATTTCATAAAAGGAATTGTGACAGGAAGCAACGCACTTGAAAATCTAGCGAGAACACAAAGATGCACTATGAAATTACTGTCAACTCGAAAGCAAATGATGTAAGCTATAGGGTACACAAACAATTTCATATTTTTGGCCTCCTTCCTACCTGTCACTTCTTAAAGCATTATTAGCACATTTTCTGAAGAGCGCCCCCACTTTTCAAAATTCGATATTTTTGCAGAGTTATGTTGGTAATTGTCTACGAAACTATACCTCCAAACGAGAATGCTAAAAAATGCGTATTTATCATAAAATAAGCGATTTTGTAATTAAAATTGGGATCCCAAAATGGGCTTAACGGCGGAGTTGGAAATGCTATGTTTATGTCCGTCCATGATGAAATAGTGCCACCTCAAAAAATAACCTCTAATTTGACTTGCCTGAACCAATAAAACAACTAATGGATGAGCGTAGATATGCACATGGCGCTATTTCCCGGCTATTTCACATTGGAAGGCCGTTTCCAGCAGCCGTTGAATTATTATCGGAATCCCGATATTAATTATTCTAATTACAAAATTCCTTCATTTGTGACACAGACATTTTTGAGCTTAACCATTCACAGGTATAGTTTACTAGCTCATTACCAATGCAACCGTGTAAGAATCTCAAAATTTTTGAAAAATTGAGGGCGCTCTTCAAAAAATGTGCTAATATTGCTTTAAGGAGTGACAGTGTGGATACTAATGAGTAAAAGTGGGGTCACTCTAACCAGAAACAAGGCTGGGAAGACCAAGTGCTTGTTGTTGGGCAAAATCAGGCGGTGGCGGCCAAGCTTCATTCATAGCGCAAAACTGCCGACCGAGTCATTGGACGAGCCTGAACAGTGACCGAAAGTTGAAGTCACTGTACGCGTTTATAAATAGATCAGTGAGTGGCCAGTGGGAATTCCCGTACGAGCCGTGCTTTAGTCGGCGGTGCATAATTGTGCTGCAAAACTATCATCAAATCTTTTTAAAGACCGGACATGAGAGGATTGCTACATGCAAGTCAACGAATCATTCTACGGTGGTGCATAGGCCCGTGCATAGGCTACCTGCAGCTGGTACATGGTCTGCAGCCCCGTCCGCAGCTATAAATAACGATGACCCTGCGATTGAGCATGAGGTCAAGCAAGCCTTGTTCAAAATGGATCCCGTTTGTAACGTTATTCATACAAAAAAAAAATACACTGGAGTTGATTCTTCAACTCCAACGGATTTTGAGTGGAAAAATATTGATATTAAACATATTTTCGACTTTAGAATATTTGTCAAGTTTTCGTGATTACGTGCTAAACCTATGGGAACGGCAAAAACGACGCTATCTTGGCCGGCCCCCCCCCTGGGCAAAATGCACTAAACAGTCAAATAAAACAATTACAAATTTATGGTTGGTATTCTGAAAGGGAGTCTAACTTAAGACCTGGGTTTAAACCAAGGTTAGTCCTACATGAGTGGACCCTTTTCCTTTCAAAATAGTGTGAAAGTTAAATATAAGGGGTGAGGAAATTCCCCATGAATGGGTAGGAATGGCCCATGCATGAGGAATTTTTTCACCCGTTACAGCACATTTTAGAGTATGTTGGAAGGAAAAAAGGCCCACTCTTGTAGGACTAAAGCTGGTTTAAACCCTTAAGTTAGGATCCCTTCCAGAATACCAGTCTATTATGTGCCTAGTAAGACCCAAGAAATGATAACAAGCACAATCATAACATTCATTTTATTGTGCTACACATTGTCGGTGAAGATGAGGAGTCAACACAAGACATTCAAGCGAACAACAGTGCTGCAAATGGAACTTTCTTTGGTCAGCAATTTTCCTTCTTGAAAATGAGCTACTGATGTCAATTCTTGATTTTGCTATTGTTCACAATTACCTTCATTTTGCTGTTGTCCCTTCTGCTGCCATTGTTTTTCCTTCTGTTGTTGTTGTTGTTGTTTTCCCTTCTGCTGTTGTTGTTTTCCCTTCTGTTGTTGTCCCTTCTGCTGTTGATTTCCCTTTTGTTGCTGCTGTTGTTTTCCCTTCCCTTGTTGCTGTTGTTTTCCCTTTCCCTTCCGGTGCCTGTTCCGGATTGCATGGCGGCCTAAATGCATTGACAAAAATAGTTACATTTGAATATTCTTAAACAGCTGTGAAAATGTAAGCAATTTCATTGGCTGATGCCCGGGTTCAATTCGACAATTGAACCCATTAAGTACGCACTGCGTATTGATGTTATTTGGAGGTTGGAGCGCTCGCATCATACCGCGTTTTGCTATGTTCGTGCGCGCCTGCCAATGTTGCGTCTCGTTGTGTATGTTCGTTGTGTTCAACGGGTTGTTCAATTTTTGTCAATGGGTGGTCAATGGGTGGCAGTCCTTTCTTGTTGCTATAATCGCAAAATTGGGTTAAAGATTATCTTAAATTGTAAAGCTGTTTAAGAATGAGAATAAAGGTATGATTTTGGGAACCGGTACCCTCTTTACGACTAATTGAAACCGGCGGCACCATTATTTTTGCTTGCAAGAACTCTGCCTCCAGCCTCATTCTTCCATTTAAAATAATGGTATCGCCTTGGTTTCAATTTGTTGTAAAGAGGGTACCGGTTCCCAAAATTATACCTTTATTCTCTAATTCAAATCACTCTGAAATATTGAATGGATCATGAGGAAAGTATTATTACTGATTATGAGAGTGGGACATTGCTTTGCTAATCATGGAAGTTCAAGACTACATGCATTTAGTATGGAATTGGTCTGTGCAAAGGACATGGCTCCCAGGGTTCACATTAGGCCAAAAAAAAATTGTTGTATTGGAGTAACGGGCCAGTGCAAAATAGGGTAGGGCGGGCGGGCGGATTTTTTAAAATAATGTATTACTACATCAAATCATCACACATAGTCTATCTAGTATCTAATGTTATTAATATTGATACTTTTGACTCTTAATATTGAAAATCTTAAAGAGAAGTTGCCAAAGTTATACCAGAACACAAAAAACAAAAAAATATTGAGAAAATCGGTTAAAAATCAGGGTAAAAACTTGAAAAATGAGATTTTTGAAAATCAATAAAAAAAATTAGGGTAGGTATACATTTGTACAGGGCTTGATTTTCAAAATTAGGGTCGGGTGGGTTACTCCAATACAATTTTTTTTGGCCTTAGCATTTTTGCGTCATGGACGCACTTTTTTAGATGTGGACGCACTTTGGTCTAGATATAGTAAAATTTTGCGTCTATGTGGACGCAAAAAAATAGCTACTTAAAACTATATACGTATAAAATCAGAGTTTGCTCTAGCACATGCTCACACTGTTGTATCATTTTCACTCAAACAATTATTCTGTTACTTTTTAATACATGTTAAAAATCTGTGAAAATTAATATAGGCTTCAATTTGACTGTATTTTACATCTTTTTTTAGTTCACTAACCCTCTCAAATCTGATCCAAAGGGTAATCAAGATACTCCAGAGTTCTTTGGGAGTTTAAGGGTCATCAGGGTAATTGCTTTTCAATTAGTTAGTTTACTGCCCATTATTCTGCAATAATGGGTTGCGATTATGCATGATGCAAATCGCACATTCTTTTTGGCATGTGGCACCATCACATATAGGCCCACGCGCGAATTTACGCGGAGAAGACAGGGTATGCGCTATAAAGACGTAAATAACTTAATACGAATTAGTCAGTTTTTCGGTTATTATTTTATTTGGGTAATAGAATAGAAATAAATGGTGCGACGTCCACGTTTATGCTGAATAATGTGTCCTCGGCAATAATGGGTCTCGGTTTCACCTTGCCCATTATTCATGTTTTACTTGCCTTGGACACATTATTCTTGCATAAACATGAACATTTTCCCCTTTAATTCTGAAGGGTATAATGTTTTACTTTACACTATATATTTTATTTTTTTCTTACTTTTAAAACTTTATTATATTGATAATGATAAAAAAACAATTGACTTGAATTCACCAGAGAGACTTAAAAAAAGTCACCAGGTTTTCTTTGCTTTTCTTTGTTGCATTTGAGACTTTATGGAATTTTTAAAAAAAAAGCCAAAATGTCGATATTTTGTAAAAAGTTTAAACACAATATAAAAATCTCCAAACAACCAAGAACTTTTTGGTCCTCTAAAACCAAGTCAACTGTCCTTTTTTTGCCCAATTGTGTGGCAAAATGACTGATACATACCCTTTTTTGGTCCTGTGGCTGAAGGTGACCTTCCTCTGCAAAAGAACACAAACCAAAATACTTAGCATATACTGGTATTTATATACATAAGCAGTTGGTTGTTTGAATGCTTCCCATTAGAACCACATCTCGCAATTTAAGCCAATCAAATTGTAAATGCTTCGGTGCTACCAACAGGCAAATGGTTCCCTTTAAAAACTGTACACACTTGACCTTTACTTCAACATTTTATGTCTTAAACTCACCAATTTATAAGAAACTACACATTCCTCTTACATAGCACAGCATGTTAATTTAACTAATCTAAGAGAGATTCATCAGCAATCATGGTTATTTGCTAATAGAGTCTCTTGGGCATTTAGTGAAAACTAGAATTTCGCGGTTCTAGGCTTTCGCGCTCGCTATATTCAAAGAATATAAGCTGTGGGCCGTCCCATGACCTTTGACCCTGGCACGTGACCTTTGATCTCATCAACATATGAGGGATCGCATGGTGCACCAATGACAAAAGTTTGGTTCCAATTGAACTTCAAGTTTTCAATTTAGATCAATTATACATTTTTAGCCCATTTTTCAACTTGACCTTTCAACATGACCTTTGACCTTTCAACATGACCTATGACCTTTGACCATTCAACATGACCTCTGACCATTCAACATGACCTCTGACCATTCAACATGACCTCTGACCATTCAACATGACCTCTGACCATTCAACATGACCTCTGACCATTCAACATGACCTCTGACCATTCAACATGACCTCTGACCATTCAACATGACCTCTGACCATTCAACATGAACTCTGACCATTCAACATGAACTCTGACCATTCAAAAAAAAAAAAAAAAAAAAAAAAAAAAAAAATGAGGGATCATAATTGTGCACCTATGACAGAAGTTTGGTTCCAATTGAAGTTAAACTTTTCAATTGAGGTCAATTTAAAAAAAAAATTAACAATTTGTGACACACACACATTCACACAAACACACATACATACACACGCACAATGGATTGCTAAGTGGTCCTGCCAGCTATAGCTGGCGTCCACAAAAAAACCCGAGTGCCTCCCCTTGCCTTTCAGAAACCCCTCAGAACTATATAACTTCACATATACACTCAGCAACAAAAAAAAGAAAGTCCCCGTCTGATACGTTTTGACGTAACTCAAAAAGTATTTTCATTTTGTTTTTATTATTCAAAAACTTATGGGCTTGCGCTAAATTCTACGCACAAAATGCAATTTAATTTTGCCGATAGACCTCGTTTTACCATGAAATCGGTCATTTTATGATTTCATGCAAGGGAAAAGTTGCACTATTTTTTTCCAACAACCATTGAATTATATTCCAGTGTGTATGGTTAAAAATTTCATTTTATAATTTCTGAGCAGGTGAATTCCTACTGCTGTACTCTGTCAGTGTGTTGTTTACATAATCACATTGAAAAAAAGGGATGCTCCCGGCCGTAGAAAGGAATGTGATGAGGTGGCGGGTGCGGGGGGTGTCGGGGGGGGGGGGGGGGGGGAAGAAAAAAAATGTCGCCCAACGTTGAGAGAAAAACAAAAGTATAGTAACAACGACCAATGTGATGCGATGTGTGAACAGCTGCTTAGTCATTCATACTCCATGCACCACAACCTTAAGACAACTTTTTATTGACAACACGGACCCTTTAAACATGGCAAAGCGACCTTCAAAAATATAAAGAGTGACCTTGTCATTTTGGGGGGGGAGGCGTTCGCAACCACCGCACCCCCCGGGCTACGGCCCCCCTGGCCGAGTAGAGATGTACATAATCTCTTTTACTGTGAATTCTTTGGGGTAAAAAGCAAAAGTCAGCCACGTGTATTCTGTGTGGGTTTTGCATGTGGCATGTGCTGTATGGTTAGGTTTAAGGATGCCGCGCATGAAACAGTTTGAAAGGGGGGCCTTTCTAGACGAAGGTTGTACGGTAGAGAGCGGTGGCAAGAAGGTTAGGGTAACGCTAAGGCTATCCGAGAAATGGAGAGTGAAATTTCGGCAGACGGGGGAGGTAAAGGTGATATCTTCCAAGAAATGGTCGACCTCGCATTACACACAGTGAGGCAAGACATGTCCATCGTTGTACATGTCACCAACGTATCTGTAAGACACAGGGATTGAGCGTATTGGAATGGCCGGCAGATCCCCCGATGCAACACCATGAGAAAGAGAGTAACAGATCCGGGTTTCCTCTCGCCGATCCGATGCCCCGATACCGGTTTTGTAGTATCGGCCGATCCACCGATCCGTATCCATGTTTGTCCTAATTTTAAAAGGAATCGACCGTAACCCTATTGAGTATTAGTAGGAGTTGCACTGTTGGTTCAACTTTTTAAACTTATAGGAATTGGCGATAGGAATTAGAGTAATAAATCTGTGTGGTCCACATTTGTGACAAGTTCCGAGGAGGTATTTTAGAGGAAAAGGCTGATCTTTATTACTTACCAGGAATGTGTGTAAAATGAAAGTACCGCCAATCAATATGCGGCAATTATTGTAAATTCACGCAAAAAACCAACTACTGTCCTGAGCTTCATCAGAATATCAGACCATCATTGCTCATTTTTAAATTGAAGATTTTAATTTATTTATTAATTGCATTTCCAAAATGATTGCGTGCAAGTTTAATAAAATCCAAAACTTTTGTTAACATTATACGTAGGCGATCGACCGGCCCTCACGTGCCGTCCATCCCCAGGTCAGGCCGTCTACCATATGCTAATTATGCTTGACGGGTGCACAGGACATGGGCGTGTACGGCTCTATAGTACTGCAGTGTACATGAGGTAAAAAATGGCGAAAATTATTTATAAAATTCTTGTTCGCAAGAACAATTTACAAAATCAATGGTATTCCCATTCTTCATCATTTTAGTATTTTTTTTTGATTTTCCCAGTCATTTCTTTTAACAATTTTGTCACGGTAAGTATACCCCCCCCCCCCCCCCCCCCCCCCCCCCCCCCCCCGCAATCAGATCTCAATGACGTATGGGATTCACAGGAAAACACGTGTCTTAGAGTCACGAAGGCACAGCTGTAGAGCATAGCGATTGCATGAGCTGATCTGTACCTCGCGCCTCGCAAGGATGAGAAATTCATTGACCTTGCCGGCTGTGATGATCCCATATTCTTTTATGTAGTCCATAATAATCAAATGAGAGCATTGGATAGATGAGAGCTAGCGCCACATGGCCTTGTGGATTAGCGTTATTTACGTTCTAAGCAAATTGATATCCATTCTTAACCACAGGTCCACAACACGCGCGCTTCCTGTTGGCTCGTGTATCAAAAAACTACGGCCGGTTCGAAAAGTATGAGCTTGCATATAAGACTCAGCCTAATTACGTAGGACATTTTACTAGCTTGTGGGAAAAGGTTGTTTGGTGCTTCGTCAGGACGACAGAGATAAAACTACCGATAAGGAAAATGTTTAATTTTCTCAGTGCACTGGGTTCCAGTAGGTTTTTACCACCTAGTTGAGGGATGTTCTCGTATTTAATCAAAATTTTGCCCTCTCTGATGCAAAAAACATCCATAAAAGAACCTATGATTTTTAGTTAGTCATTGAACCCCCTTTCTCTAGATATATGGCTGTTAACGTTAGCCTCTCACGCAGTATCAATGCATTGAGATATTTTTTGCAGTCTTGATCACAGAATACACTGTGGGGAAAATACTTTCCGTACCGCCGTATGAAATCAAAACCAAACTTTCTGCTGATCCCCTTTTTCCTTTTTCCGCACTTACAAATCATGAGGAGAAGGGAATGAGATGCGTAGTAGCAACACGTGAGCTTGGTAAAGCTATACAGGTCGGTGAAAACCATATTATTATTAAATGTTATGTTCTATGCAAATTAGAGTACTGAGAATTCATGCAGGCCCCGCACATGTTTGACAAAACAACTAGTCTCTTTACGTATTTATTATGACACTGTTGATGCTTTACAAAAATACAGCCACTGAAAAGTGAAAACGAACCTAAAAAAACTACGTACGAAGAGTTGGAAACGGAATATTCGGCCTGTATTTATGGACTATGCTTTTAAGGATTTTTATGTATTGAAGGCTTTGAATTGAAGCACAAAAGATACAAAAATAATAAAACTTAAAGCAGTAAGTAATTCAGTTTGACAACACACAACTTAGTCCTTTCTATCTATTTATTATGACACGGTTGATGCTGTACAAAAATACAGCCATTGCAAGTGAAAACGACCTAAAAAAATACGTACCGAAAGAGTTGGAAACGGGAAGATATTCGGCCGTATTCTTGGACTTGCTTCTAAGGATTTTTCTGTCATTGAAGGCTTTGAACTTGAACACAAAGATACATAAAATAATAAAAACATAAAGCAGTATTGTTCTAGGTTCATTACAAGACGATTTCCGTGGAGAGCAGAGGTCATGAGCCGGCATGCGGTGTAACTTAGACAGGACCATAACAGTTGCAGTATAGCTGGAATTTGGAACCCGCCTTTTGAAGTTGCGATCGTGATGTATTATACGTAAGTAGCTCATTAGCCTTAAGTTTTCTCAGGTAGGCTAAGAGTTATAATTGAGGAAGAGGATTAGCTAAATAACACATATTAAAATCAGTTTGAGTAACTCGTGTTTTCCAACTTCAAAAACTGGTAAAATTCCCATAATACTGTGCCATTCTTTCATTCAATATATCGGTTGAGAATCGGCAAGCTCGGACAATTTTTGCCGATCCGATTCTTTTTGTGTTTTTGCCGATTAGCACAAAAGCGGACGCCGATCGATGTACGATCCAAATATCGGTTAATCTCTAATTGAGAACCTGTGGAACCGACAGGAAAATGAAAGAAACACATCTTTGCAGGATGATTTGCAGAACATATTGCAAAGGGACTTGGGCAAAACTTAGATGAACAGCGTAATATGACTTTGGTCAACAATATGCGCAAGAGGTGTCTGAAGTCATTGAGAAGGACGGTGGATCTACCCATTATTGAACATTGAACAGCTTGCTTCTGATGAGTTGTTATATAGGAGGATAATGAAAATGGAGAGTTAATAAATGTTATTTTATGACAGAAAAGCAAATGAGTTTTTTACTTTTGCTGTGTGGAAATTTATTCATGCGGCGCAGAGCATGATATACTGCGGCCGTTTGATTCTTTCTTTATATCATGCGTGCAGCCGCACATGATATAATTCTTCTCTAGATTTTCTTATATATGCGGTGAAGCCGCATGATATACTGCCTTCTCTCGATTTCTTTCTTCTTTCTTTGTACCTTGCTCCAAATGCTACTAGTGCCAAACGGCGGGGCCGATATTGGTCAAGAACCCACTGACGCAAGTTACATAGGGCTGTAAACTATTTTTGACGCTTTGACCTCTCGTAGGGGCCCCTATAGGGCAAAAAACTACAAATCTTTTTTGAGGCCTACTGCTTCTACCAATATGTGCGCTATGTACGAAAATTCCGCATGAGCATCGTCTTTCGGGTCAGGTGTCTACAGCGTGTACACAGAATTAATAATCGACTCATTTAATTCAAAATGGCGGCATCATCTAATTAATTGCAAAATTGCTATCTCAAAATCGATACAACTTGGATAGTGATGTCTGCGCAAAATTGCGGATAATGTCTAGACAATCCATGACAGAATATTGGCCATAGGGGTCCCGTGCCAGATATGCAAATGGCTCATTCATATGCAAAAATGCTATAATCATTAATCAAAGTAGATATTTATTCACATTTGGTTCACAATAACCACTGGTAAAGCTCTATTACTTATGTGCACATTTTGTGATCAAAATAAAGTCAATGGGGTCATCTAGGGGTCAAATATAAAAGCTTAATTGACCTAAATAGCTATATGTCATCTTGTAGGCATACAATGAAAAGTGAAAAAGAGATCAAACACGCATGAACCTCGCTCTGTGCGCATCGTTAAGGGTCAAAGGTCAAAAATACACAAAATTATCAAAGTTGCTTATATATACATGCTAAATCAAAACTAATGTCATCTTGTAGGGCTCAAGTTCCCCCTCAACGCCAAGCTGAAATAAAGTCTACAGGGTAATTGTGTGCCCATCCTGGGAAAACTGATTCTTGATGATACCACTGTCCTGCAAGCCTTTGTCTTACTTCACATCACCCTGACGGGCATAGTATCCTGGAGTCGTCCAGTTTTTATAATTATGTTACTAGATTAATTTATAATATTTAATATGCTAAGTTTTATAAGTTTTCAACTCATTCAAAGTGAAATAATCATAATCATTGCTAACAAATTCTTCCATTTCATCATCACTTTAACATAGTTCAAAAATAAAGGGTCAAAGGTCACTGGACAGTGCAAGTAGTCCCGCATGATATACTCGGGCTTATCTAAAGCAACAATCGATGCCTAGTTACACAGCCGATTGCAAATCGGATGTGTTCTGTTTCACTAGCGTCTTCTTCGCTTTCCTTCAATGTGCTTAGCTCCGAGTGGCTTGACCAATATTGACCAGGTTTGCACCAATGACCGCTCATCGAACCATCACCTGCCATATGATTTTGACCCCCATCTGACCTTTGACCTGTTCACCGGGTTCAAATATGTCATTTAATTTCGCACACAAATATCTTCTTTTCAGAATATGCCGATAATCACTAAACTTGTTCAGAGGACCCACCCGACCCATGCTTTCATATAGGGTGTTCAAGAATAAGGCGTCAAAGGTCATATGGAGTCATTTCCAGTCTGAAAGCCACAATATGCCATTTAAATGGCAATATCTTCGTCTACAGGATTCATGGGCCGATATCAACTGTTCAGAGGAACCACTGACCCATGCTACTAATAGGGTGTTCGAATAGGAATCAAAGGTCCTTAAGGGGTCACTTCCTTGTCAAAACCCAAAATATTTAAAAACTTCAAATTTTTATCTCAAAATGTACACATAGCAGTTGACATAACTTATTATATTAGCCATGTTCAGCCGGGTATTTTTATTTCGGGGTCAAGGTCATTTTACAAGGTCCATTTCCGGTTTTTGAGCTAAAAAACTTTTAAGAATTTTTATCTCCAAACTAAGCATAGTGAAATTTTTTTTTTTAATTAGGTATTTAATAATATCTAAATATCAATTCTATCAATGTTTTTTTTATAATCGGGGCAAGGTCCATTAAGGGGGTCAAATGGTCAATTTTGCCAAAAAATGCTAAAAATGAACATAATTGAACTATATCTAGCCCTATAGCAAGACGATAAAGCCTGTTAACGGAGCTCCGATAATCCTTCACCAAGATTTGTCTTGACATGGGGTCAAAGGCTTGACATGCTTGAAATGGGGTCATATTTACCATCGTCTGGTGTCCTGCCTATGGCCATTAATCTAGTTCTTTACCCTTAGTCCTTTCAACGACTAAGGTCTGTATGAGAGTGTATGCAATACTACGTCAGGGCTAATCTACGTATGGCCGGGCAGCGACATGTTGGAGGACAACCTGGCTCTCTTGAGGTAGCCTACGCTGCGCACTGGCGAGTGCAACCATAAAAAAAATGGACAGGCTTCGTTCAGGCGTTGTTTATATTAAATTTCCTTAAATACCAATTTTGTTCTCCTTCTCATATGTTTTTACATAATCACATTGGAAAAAAGGGCGCTTCCAGGCCCGTAGCCGGAATTTATGCGGGGGGGTGCGGGGGGGGGGGGGGGCGGGGGGAAGAAAAAAATATTGTCCGCAGCGTTGAGAAACCAAAGTATCGTAACAACGACAATCGAATGCTATGTTTACAGCTGCTAGTCATTCCTACTCCCATGCACACAACCCTTAAGACAAACTTTTATTGACAACACGGACCTTAGACATGGCAAAGCGGACCTTCAACATCATAAAGCGGACCTTGTCATTTTGGGGGGGTGCGTCGCACCCCCGCACCCCCCGGCTACGGCCCTGGGCTGCTCGTAGATATTTACATAATCTCTTTTCTGGTGGAATTTCCTTTGGGGTTAAAAGCAAAAGTCATGCCACCGTGTTACTTGTGTGGGTTTTGCATGTAGGCATGTGCGGTATGGTTAGGTTTAAAGATGGCCGCGCATGAAACATTTTGAAGGGGGCCTTTCTAGACGAAGGTCCCTGTAAGAGAAAGGTGTCAATAAGGTTATGAGTAACGCTAAATGCTATCCGAAACTGAGAGTGAAATTTCGGCAGACGGGATGTAAAGGACCTTCCAAGAAGTGGTCGACCTCGCATTACAACAGGTGAGGCAGACAGCCATCGTGCTCATGTCACCAACCTGTTATCTGTAAGACAAGGGATTGAGCGTATGGAATGGCCGGCAAATATCCCCCTATTGAACCCCATGGATATAGAGATTAACCCATCCAGGGTTTCCTCTGCCGATCAGATGCCCGATACTTTTTTTTGTCGTTCGCCGATCCACCGATCCGACCCGATGGTTGTCGCTATATGTTAAAGATCGACCACCCCTAGTGAGTATTAGTAGGAGTTTCACTGGGTTCAACTTTTTACACTTATAGGAATTGGCGACGAGGATTATAGGGTCATAAATCTGTGTGGTCACAATTTGTTTTACAAGTTCCGATGCATGTATTTTTGAGAGGAAAGGTTATCTTTTTAACTTACCAGAATGTGTGTAAATATAAAGTACCGCCAATCAATAATCGGCATTGTAAATTCCCGCAAAACAACTCCCTGTCCTGAGTTCATCAGATATCAGACCATCATGCTCATTTTCAAATTGAAGATTTTCATTTATATTTAATTGCATTTCAAAATGATTGCGTTCAAGTTTATAAATCCAAAACTTTTTGTTACAATATACCGTAGTCGATCGACCGGCCTGTCACGGCCGTCCATCCCCAGGGTCAGGCCGTCACAATTGCTAATTATCTTGACGGTGCACAGGACATTTGCGTGTACGGCGCTAAGTACTGCATTTTAACATTGCGGTAAAATGGCGAAAATTATTTATAAAATTCTTGTTTTCGCAAGAACAATTAGCACATCATTGTATTCCCCTTCTTCATCATTTATTTTTTTTTTATGATTTCCCAGCTCATTTTCTTTTAACATATTTTTGTCACGGTAAGTATACCCCCCCCCCCCCCCCCCCGCCGCAATGCAATCTCAATGACGTAATTGGGATTCCCCTGAAAAACCACGTGTCCTTAGAGTCAACAAGACGCTTAGACATAGCGATTGATGCGCTGACCTGTACGCTCGCCCCTCGCAAGGGCTGAGAAATTCTTGACCCTTGCTGCTGATGATCCCATTATCTTTTTATTATTCATAATAATCATGAGAGATGGATAATGAGTAGCTAGCGCCAATGCCTTGTGGATTAGCGTTATTTCTGTTCTAAGCAAATTGATATTCCTTCTTAACCACAGGTCCACAACGCGCGCTCTCATGTTTGGCTCGTGTATCAAAACCTAATACGGCGGTTCGGAAAGTATGAGCTTGCATATTAACCAGCCTAATTACGTGCATACGAGCATTGTGGGAAAAGGTGTTTGGTGCTCCTCAGAGGCCCATAGAGCTAAAACTACCGATTAAGAATGTTTATTTTCCTCTAAGTGCCATGGGTTCCATAGGTTTTCACCTAGTTTTAGGGATGTTTCTGCGTATTAAAAATCAAATTTCTGCCCCTCTGATGCAAAAAAGATCCATAAAAGAACCTATGATTTTTAGATTAGTTCATTATACCCCCTTTCTCTAATCTATGGCTGTTACGTTAGTCTCTCACTCAGTACCAATGCATTGAAGATATTTTTGCAGCTGGGGGGGGGGGTGTCCCACTACACTGTGGAAAATACTTTCCGTACCGCCTATAAATCAAAACAAACTTTTGGATCCCCTTTTTTCTTTTCAAGCACTTACATCAATAGGAGAATGAATAGAATGAGTAGCCCACGTGAGCTTGGTAAAGCTATACATGTGGTGACAACAATATTATTATTAAATTTTATGTTCTATGCAATTAGTACTGAAAATTCATTGCAGCCCGCACATTTTTGACAAAAACAACTTAGTCTCTTCTCCGTATTATTATGAACACTGTGAATGCCTGTACAAAAATACAGCCACTGCACTGAACACGAACCTAAACAAATACTTAACAAAGAGTTTGGAACGGAAGATTTCGGCGTATTTCTTGGACCTCTGCTTTACGGAATTTTTTAGTGTCATTGAAGGCTTTGAACTTGAAGCACAAAAAGATACAAAAATAATAAAACATAAGCAGTAATTTTTCATGTTTGACAAAACCTTCGTCTTCTATCTATTTATTATGACCTGTTGATGCTGTCAAAAATAACAGCCACTGCAAGTGAAACGAACCTAAAAAATACGTACCTAACGAGTTGGAAACGGAATATTTCGGCCGTATTTCTGGACTCTGCTCTAAGGATTTTTATGTTCATTGAAGGCTTTGAACTTGAAGCACAAAAGAGACAAAAATAATAAAACATAAAGCAGATTTTTCTCTTCACTAGCAAAGACGATTTTCCGTTGGAGAGATAGGTCATGCGCCTGTCATGCTTTAACTTAGCATGATCCATAACAGTTGCAGTATAGCTGAATTTGGAACCGCGCTTGTTAAAGTTGAGATCGTGATAGTAATATACGTAAGTACTCATTAAGCCTTAAGTTTTCTCCTGTAGGCTAAGAGTTCTAATTGATGAAGATTATTTTAATACACATATTAAAATCATTTGAGTAACTCGTGTTTTCCAACTTAAAAACTGTAAAATTCCCACTTATACTTTGTCCCTTTCTTTCATTCCATATATCGGTTGAGGACGGCAAGCGCGTACATATGTTTGCCGATCCGATCTTTTGCCGATTTTAGCAAAATCGGCCGCCGATTCGATGTCCGATACAAATATCGGTTAATTCTTCTATTGAGAACCTGTGAACCGACATAAAGAAAGAAACACATCTTTGCAGGATTTGCATGCACATATTTCAAAGGTACTTTGGGCACTTAGATGAGCAGCGTATATGCACTTTGGTCAGCAGTTGCGCAAGAGTGTCTTGAAGTCATTGAGAAGACGGTGGATCTACCCATTATTGAAATTGAACAGCTTGCTTCCTTGCTGAGGTTTGATAACCTCTGAATTGGAGTATAAATGTTATTTTATGACCAGAAATCAATGAGTACTTTTTTTCACTTTTTCTGTGTGAGCATTATTCATGCGGCGCAGCGCATGATATCCTGCGGCCGTTTTGATTCTTCCTTTATATCATGCGGTGTCAGCCGCATGATATATTGTCCTTCTCTCGATTTCTTTATATCATGCGTGCAGCCGCATTATATACTGCCTTCTCTCGATTCCTTTCTTCTTTCTTTGTACCTTGCTCCAAATGCTACTAGTGCCAAACGGCGGGGCCGATATTGGTCAAGAACCCACTGACGCAAGTTACATAGGGCTGTAAACTATTTTTGACGCTTTGACCTCTCGTAGGGGCCCCTATAGGGCAAAAAACTACAAATCTTTTTTGAGGCCTACTGCTTCTACCAATATGTGCGCTATGTACGAAAATTCCGCATGAGCATCGTCTTTCGGGTCAGGTGTCTACAGCGTGTACACAGAATTAATAATCGACTCATTTAATTCAAAATGGCGGCATCATCTAATTAATTGCAAAATTGCTATCTCAAAATCGATACAACTTGGATAGTGATGTCTGCGCAAAATTGCGGATAATGTCTAGACAATCCATGACAGAATATTGGCCATAGGGGTCCCGTGCCAGATATGCAAATGGCTCATTCATATGCAAAAATGCTATAATCATTAATCAAAGTAGATATTTATTCACATTTGGTTCACAATAACCACTGGTAAAGCTCTATTACTTATGTGCACATTTTGTGATCAAAATAAAGTCAATGGGGTCATCTAGGGGTCAAATATAAAAGCTTAATTGACCTAAATAGCTATATGTCATCTTGTAGGCATACAATGAAAAGTGAAAAAGAGATCAAACACGCATGAACCTCGCTCTGTGCGCATCGTTAAGGGTCAAAGGTCAAAAATACACAAAATTATCAAAGTTGCTTATATATACATGCTAAATCAAAACTAATGTCATCTTGTAGGGCTCAAGTTCCCCCTCAACGCCAAGCTGAAATAAAGTCTACAGGGTAATTGTGTGCCCATCCTGGGAAAACTGATTCTTGATGATACCACTGTCCTGCAAGCCTTTGTCTTACTTCACATCACCCTGACGGGCATAGTATCCTGGAGTCGTCCAGTTTTTATAATTATGTTACTAGATTAATTTATAATATTTAATATGCTAAGTTTTATAAGTTTTCAACTCATTCAAAGTGAAATAATCATAAATCATTGCTAACAAATTCTTCCATTTCATCATCACTTTAACATAGTTCAAAAATAAAGGGTCAAAGGTCACTGGACAGTGCAAGTAGTCCCGCATGATATACTCGGGCTTATCTAAAGCAACAATCGATGCCTAGTTACACAGCCGATTGCAAATCGGATGTGTTCTGTTTCACTAGCGTCTTCTTCGCTTTCCTTCAATGTGCTTAGCTCCGAGTGGCTTGACCAATATTGACCAGGTTTGCACCAATGACCGCTCATCGAACCATCACCTGCCATATGATTTTGACCCCATCTGACCTTTGACCTGTTCACCGGGTTCAAATATGTCATTTAATTTCGCACACAAATATCTTCTTTTCAGAATATGCCGATAATCACTAAACTTGTTCAGAGGACCCACCCGACCCATGCTTTCATATAGGGTGTTCAAGAATAAGGCGTCAAAGGTCATATGGAGTCATTTCCAGTCTGAAAGCCACAATATGCCATTTAAATGGCAATATCTTCGTCTACAGGATTCATGGGCCGATATCAACTGTTCAGAGGAACCACTGACCCATGCTACTAATAGGGTGTTCGAATAGGAATCAAAGGTCCTTAAGGGGTCACTTCCTTGTCAAAACCCAAAATATTTAAAAACTTCAAATTTTTATCTCAAAATGTACACATAGCAGTTGACATAACTTATTATATTAGCCATGTTCAGCCGGGTATTTTTATTTCGGGGTCAAAGGTCATTTTACAAGGTCCATTTCCGGTTTTTGAGCTAAAAAACTTTTAAGAATTTTTATCTCCAAACTAAGCATAGTGAAATTTTTTTTTTTAATTAGGTATTTAATAATATCTAAATATCAATTCTATCAATGTTTTTTTTATAATCGGGGCAAGGTCCATTAAGGGGGTCAAATGGTCAATTTTGCCAAAAAATGCTAAAAATGAACATAATTGAACTATATCTAGCCCTATAGCAAGACGATAAAGCCTGTTAACGGAGCTCCGATAATCCTTCACCAAGATTTGTCTTGACATGGGGTCAAAGGCTTGACATGCTTGAAATGGGGTCATATTTACCATCGTCTGGTGTCCTGCCTATGGCCATTAATCTAGTTCTTTACCCTTAGTCCTTTCAACGACTAAGGTCTGTATGAGAGTGTATGCAATACTACGTCAGGGCTAATCTACGTATGGCCGGGCAGCGACATGTTGGAGGACAACCTGGCTCTCTTGAGGTAGCCTACGCTGCGCACTGGCGAGTGCAACCATAAAAAAAATGGACAGGCTTCGTTCAGGCGTTGTTTATATTAAATTTCCTTAAATACCAATTTTGTTCTCCTTCTCATATGTTTTTTAAAAATACTTTTTTTATGAAAACAACCATATTAAAGTGAATTTCACGAAAAATTGCACTTAAATCCGCACTTAAACTAACATTAGAAATAAAAACAACGGAATAGCGACAAATTCGGAAGAAGCCCATTTTCAGCTAATTCATTGAATCTTTTTTTTTTCCGCTTTTTTTCATCCAACCATTGCAAAATTAACGGAAATTTTAGCTTTTATTGTCATGACTATCACATGTTTAGAAATAAGAAACTTCTTTGCCGCAAAATACTGATTTTTACTCTTTGTAAGCGATGTGCGAATCGTTCCACAACGTACAAGTGCATCAAATTCTCCGATCTTTCCCGTCTGGAAAATCCCCGCGTGCCGGCGAGGACAAAACTCTCCCTGACTGAGAAAACGTCGCTGGCGAGTTTTTCCCAAAAAATGTATTGTTCTTTTACAGCAAGATGGACATTTTAGGCCTACTAATTTATTTTCTTTGCGGGTGTATTTTTGTTTTATTTTGCCAGTTTGTGTGTTGGTTTTTAATGTTTCCGTTTCGTTTCGACGACTGCTTCTGCTTGTGAGATGGTTATATACCGAAGTTATCTCACAGAGTAAGATTCCTCTTTATTAATTTAACGTAGATACCTAACGGTCTCGGTGACAATTAATTCCAGTATCTTTTAACCCTTATTTAAGTTTTTCAGACTATTACACGTAATAGGAGGCGCGATGGTAGTGTCCCTTGTTGATGAATGCGGACGCTCTGTTAGTTAATGGGTGTGTTCATAGCGGTTTCTATATAACAAAAAC
>JAMKCH010000386.1:0-40560 GCA_023653785.1 Ophioderma brevispina
AGTGGACTAAGATGTGTTTTTGGAAGGGTGGAGCTGAGAGTTTTCTAAGATCACGATGTTTTTAGAAATTTGATTTGTAGTTTTGAGACTGTGATACATTTCAAGGAAAGATTTTGATTCATTATTAAACCTAGAAATTTTGTATGGCCCACAGGGTGAATGGGTGTGTTGCAATATGATTTTTGTTGGTGGTTGTGTCGTTGTTTTTTCGTAGTAAGGTGAAATATAGTTAGTTTTTGATACATTAAGCGAACGAAAGTGAAAAGTTTGTTGGCTTTAAACCAGGTTGGATACATTATTAAACTCTTTGTGAAAATAATTTGTGAGGTGTTGTCGAGGGTTTTGTTGGGATTAGAAATATGTTGGTGTACATCGGCAATAATACAAAGGAGAAATGTTTGGAAGAGGAAGGAATATCAGTGACCTAGAGGCGAAAGAGCAGGGGACCAAGTAGAACCGTGAGGGACAACGCAGGAAACAGGGAGAAGCTAGAAGAGTGTGAACCAAAACAAGTAGTAAATTGAAGGTCTGTTGGAAAGATAACTGTAGAGGGAAGATCCAAAGGAAGGGCACGAATACAATAGTGGTTGAGTTGGCAAGTTTAGTATATCGTGGTTGATGGTCATGTCGAAGGCTTTGGATTAATCAAGGAGATTACTATGGTATGATTAGTAGGGTTGGGCATTAAATGGATATTTTTTTCAATGTCTTTCAAAAAACGAGTGGTTCTTTAGGACCCATTTTGGTGCTTAAAAACAAATCAGAAAGCTTTTTGGCTAAGATGAATGTTTTAGGTCGGTTAAAGGATATTTTAAATTTTGTACATGAAATCAATAGAATATTGTTTACTATTTAGAAAAACCAAAAAAAACCGACATCTTAGTCATTGATTTGCTTTAGAAATTCCTCAACAAGTGCATATAATAACAGCTAAACCTTTTCAAGGAAAAAAATTAACACAAAGTCTTCTCAATGGCAGAAAGAAAGGAAGAAAAACTTTTTTTACAAAATCATTTCAATAAGGCCGGCAATACACAGATAACCAAAAACAATGACCCAGATATTATGGGTTAGGGATGTTGAAAGACCGTGTATTGTTGTAGGTCAAGCCTTTATAACATGTCAATACCGCCCAATTGGACTGGAGTGTTTTCATACCAACAGTGATGCTATTATTAACTTAACAACAGACTATTTTGCAAGAGACTTGTACGATTGTGCTAATGCGGGCATGTATGTTGTAAGGTCAAGCCCGTACAACCAGTTACATAACATGCCAGTGCCATGCCAATGCCATGCCAGTGTGTTTTCATTCCAAATGTAGGCTATTATTAACAGACAAAGGACAGTAGAAGGCAACTTCTTGTAAGTAAAAGTAGTTGTTTTTGTGGATTGATAATCAGACCATTAGGGTGAAATGATTGCAGGGCTTATGAGTGACTCCTCTACTCACCCCTCTGCAAGGTGAGAATCATTTTTCTTATTTTAGGCAATCGTGAACTTGATTGCTTTGGAAAAAGGGCGTGTATATTTAGGGAAGCATATACCTATGCTTATGTGCTAGCAGTAAATAATAAATGGGTCAATGGGTGGTTGTGTCAAGATTTTGGCAATAAGAGTGAATAATTAACCACCAAATCCCATTGACTTTCATGTACAAAACTTAAAAAGTCATGTTACCAACTACTAAAAAATTCCAATTCTTAGGCGAAAAAGCTTCCTGGATTTGTTTTCAGCAACCAAAATGGCTAAGAATCCACTCGTTTTGAAAAAAAGATCGTCATTTGCCAACCCCTAAGATAGTTAAGAGCAAGAGAAGAAGAAATCTTATTACAGATATCCAGAAGAGCAAGGTCAGTAGAGAGTTGTTTTCCGAAAGGCCATAGGTTTATGTTGAGAATGTGGAAACGGGTGAGGAAATTATCAAGCCTGTTATAGATAAGGCGTTCAGGGATTTTGGGAAAAGCATGGAAGAAAGAGATATGGGCGGTAGCGTGGTCTGGGGTTAGTTGGAGAAGACAGGGGATCATCCTTTTTGAAGACAGGAATGCCCTTAGCAACCTTGAGAGCCGAAGGGAAGATACCAGTGACAAGGAAAGATTGAAGATGTAGTAAAGGGGTTTGGAGATAAAAGGAAAGACACGCGGTACGATCGAGAGGCTAACATGTCTGAGCCTGCGCTTTTGCCATTTTGAATTCTGGACGATGTCAGAATATCCTTTTCATCAATGCGATTGAAAAAGATAGAGCTTGAATGAGGATCATCAAGAAAGTCACAAAATGAAGAAGAAGGACTGGATCTTAGAGGCAAGGTTCAGGACCCAATATTGGCGAAGAAAGTGTTGAACTTGTTGGAGATAAGTCGTGTCGGGATATCTTGGAGGGACAATCCAGAAAATAGGAGGAGCCTTGGGTCTGGAGTTTTTGCCGATGACATTTGTTGCTTGGTTGCCATTGTGTTTTTTATGTTAATTTGTAAATGTTAATTTGTTGAAAAAGTTAGTATTTTTACGATATGTTTTACGAGCTAGTTAAGTTATTTCTATATTTAACATAATTATTTTTGTATATCATTGGATGTTTTATGAATTTTATGTACAGTTTGTTATAGTTTAATTGATTTAATTATTCCCGCAGTAATCCAAGGGTTTACGATCTGTACGTTTGTTAATTTTTTTTTTAATTTAGGACAATGCTTGTTGTAAAGGTCAGTGAAATTATTTACTATGTTGTAGATGTATCAGCAGAAGCGGTATCTAAGACATCATCACATTTAGTTGGAATTAATTCTGTTTTAAATGAAGTGATCGTAGTGTTGTTTTATTTTCTTGTAGTATAATATTATTTTTAGCATTGTTGATTTGTTGTTGATATTTACGTCATTATTCTGTATATGAAATACTGGAAAGTGGTCAGTTATATCGTTGTATAGAATACCTTGTGTAATATTATGATTTAGTATCATTCGTGAATATTATTGTCAAGTTGAGGGATGATGTCCGAGTGTAACGCGAGAGTGGGTTTTATCGATAAGTGATAAAAGATGCTGGTACATGGTATTAAAGAAATTCATTTTAATCAGAGTGGGTTGAAGTGTCCGCAGATTAATGTTGAATAATCGCCAACAAATAAAGGCTGGGTAGGTTTCGCGATTAATCAAGTGAATTGTGGTGGCTAGATTGGTGGGAATGGTTGAGGGGCATTTTGTCAGGGGGCCTGGTCGAGATGACGCCGATTATGATATTTTTAGGTTGGCTTCTATCTCAACAAAGATTCGATTCATAGTCATCGCTATTAATAGGTTTAAATCATGGCGGATTTGTAATTAAGATCATTGGAAATGTATAACGCCACCCAACCCCTCTTTTGAACCGTCTATGGGCACTGGGCAATGGAATAACCATCAATGTTATTTAGAGTAGGTAGGGATTGTTATCATTTCAACCAAGTAGTTCCACTAAAAGCTATAAGGGGAATTTATGATTAGTGTTTAAGAAGTCTGTTATTGTGCCTATCAATTTTTATTTAGGCTGCGGGAATTTAAATGAATTAGGTTAGGTTAGAACTAGTTAAGTGGTTAGTTAGGTATTGAGAGTATCGCTACAATAGTAATTACCCAATTATCGTTGTTATTATTGAAATCGTCGGTACTTGTTTAGATTAGGTTTTAACGTCAGTATCGTTAAAGTTAAAATGGATAATTGTTTAGTTGAGTAAATTTGGGCTTTCAAAAGAAATTTTAACATTTTTGAGTATTGTAAAATGGATTAATTGCGTTGTTTAAATTCTTCATCTCAATTATATGATTAATGGCAGGGTGATCCCATTACATCTTTGCAATACCAGATTCAGTGATGGAATGATTGGTATCATCAGAGTGATTCAAAAGCGAACGGTTGTGGGCTGACTGGTAGCAGATAGCGCAAGAAATGAATATGAGAAGATATGAGACGATAACCACGAAATCAGTGGGGCATGGAGAAGTGAAGGACGGATGAGTGATGGGCAAAGGGACTGGGAGAGCCTGCTGAAAAAAGAACAATAAGAGTTAATGAACAAGGGGATGGGTGAAAATGACAGGAAATCAGCGGGGCATGGACAGGGTAAAGCTGAAAGGGAACAATGGGATGATGAGTGGCAAAGGAGGGAAGGCGTAATGATCAAAGGATGGGGCGAAGAAGACTTGGAAATGAGAAACCTGAAAGAGAACAAAAAAAGGGGGTTAAAGTAAAAAATGAATGGGAATTCACATAACAAAACTAAGCATAAAATAACATATCGAAACAGAGCATAATGATAATAATAACAACAATAATGTAGTGAACAAGAAAATCAAAGCATAAATAAAAAAACATGAATAATGAAATGATAAGCATGGTAGAAAAGTACAGAGAAACCTGAAAAAGAAGCTGAAAAAGAGAAGCTAAAAAAAGGGGGGGGGCGTTGGTTACATATGAGTGAAATAAGGGACCTAGTCATTCCCTTCCTGGATGTTGAGACCATGGGGCTGGATGGTGAGTAGACGCTTCATCCACATCTTTTCTCTGCTGAGACGGACAGTGTCGGGACGGTTGCCAAGAGATTCGATACCCTGTAAAGTCATATCAGAAATAGTATGGTTAGGTAAGTTGAAGTGCTGACCCACAGGTGTTTCCAACTGTGGTATTATTGACTGTGGATAGAAGCGTCTCTTCAGAGGAGTCTTGGTTTTCCCCAAGATAATGGACTCCACAAACTCTCAAGAAATAAGATAATGACATTAGAAGTACTGCAGGTGATGTTGCCTCTGATCGTGTAGTTGGTACCAGTGGCCCTGACTGGTGGAACAAAAACGAGTCGGTCTCCTGTATATGGTCCGTACAGACGATGCATCTCGAAATCCAAGCTTTTCCTTAGCCGGGCGCCGGGCGATTTTACCCAGTGGTTCTCAAGTTTGGCGCTCGGGTAAGACCAGAAACATCGGCACCCGTACGAGTATTTTTAAAGCAAAAATGCGGCCCGGTCATTTGGTGTGGACTCAATCCCTGAATTAAAAGTTATTGAATACTTTCGTTTGAAAAGGCATCCAAATTGGTTTTGAAATACAAATACCAACATAAATGTTATTCAGTGTGCTCATTCCACCTTGATTAAAATGCGGACATTAAAACCTTGCCCGATAGCACGGCGAAAGCACCATGGATCCTTTTGACATCTACAGTACTTTAACAACAATTTAAACACTGCTTGGCCCGATGTCTAATAAGCGCCATCTATAAATGGACCGATATGGCCATGCATCAACAAAATCAACAAAATGGGTAAAGAAAAAAGAAAACTAACACGTACGGGGGTTTTATTTTCTTAATATCCCAAAACAAATTTTAATTAAAATACGGGTTACTCATATCTAGGAAATGCCGTTTTCAAACCCGGAAGAGTAGTAAGCGTGTCGGTCATTCCATCCAGGCTGCCAAATTTTGCAAATCTTTGGAACTTTAACACGTACTCATGTAATGTAATTTCTTAGTTTTTAGCAGGGGTTTAGATAATATTTTTGGCATAAAATCTGATTCTTGGGGGCTGGAATGGAAACTGTTACGATGCCGCGTTAATTATCTGTCGATTTCGGGATTTCGTTTTGAGACTCCTTTCCCCATGTACTGACTACTTGCCTCCTAAAATTTAAAATTAATTGGTTTAAAAAAACTCAGGTCCTAACAAACGGCTCCGGTCCCTAAAAATGTAGATACCAGGGAGCCGCTTTTCTAGATTTCTGGCTCCCGGGTCCAATTCATTTATGGGAAGGCTTGCTCGAAACTGTGCACTTGAAAGTACCCCTTTTTTTTTTTTTTTTTTGCCGGTGTGGCAGAAGAAGTATCAGTTAGGGGGGGACTGAAGCCCTCACAATCATGTCAAGTAGATTGCGGGGACGTCTGTAGAGCCAAGATGGGAATGTCAGGAACAGCATGGCGAAGGCGATCTGAAGTTGAATGAAGAATATGATGGTTAGTGTTAGCAAACGGTGCAGGGGGGAGGAAGACTGGGTGTGATGAATGAAATGTAACCCAAGGGGAGTTTGGGCGTTTAGTAGGACCATGGGTTCTGGGTTTCTCTGTAAGAACTGTAGTCCTGGGTAGTGACTAGGCTCTCTGGATGGCTTGTTGAACTCATGCTGGAGCTGTGTCTCTGCGACACTAGGTGTTTCTTTCAAATTCAGGGGAATGGGATAAAATCTAGAATCATTAGAACATACTGCGCCGAAGGCACAAAGAGCCTGACTGTCAAGCAGCAATGCCAGTTTTACAGTGGCGAGGGTGGAAACTGGAGGAATGGAGATACTGATGAGTGTCTGTAAGGCTTGGTATATAGATCGTGGAGAGGTCCTTCTGCTTTCTTAGGGGACATTTTTTTTTTTCAAGGAAATGACCTGTGATGAGAATATTCAGAAGTGAATTTCCTGGTTCTGTGAGGAATGATGTGGTAGTAAAGGTTGATTGAGGCTCTCCTCATCACTGGTCGAGATGAAAAATACATCATCGATGTATCTCCACAAAACCCAAGGATGAAACGGTGCGCAGCAAGGCATCTGCTCTTCAAGACCGGACATGAAAAGGCAGCCAGAGTGAGGGCGCAAAATCCTCGTGCCCATCGCCGTCACATGTACCTGCAAGTAATTGTCATTCAAAAAGTAAAATTATTTTTGGTTAGTACATGCTTCATTAAAGTGGCCAGATTATCAATGGGGGGGGTTGTTGTTGTGTGGCCGCTTCGCCAAAGCTTGCAACAGGCTGGCTTGCGATGCCTTCATGTGGGGAGGCATATTGGTTGTAGAGGGTAGGCGACATCGAATGTACCAATGATGGCGGTGCTGGGAAAACCTGGTCATTGCCAGCTTAAGCTTCCTGAAGGAAAGTCGGGGTGTCTGATGTGGATGGGAGCCTTGTGGAACAAGAGGTTGATAAAATGAGTCAACAAATAGGGAGAGGTTTTCTGTCGGTGAACCGTTACCAGAGAAGATAGGCCTACCAGGGTTCCTAGGCTTGTGAATCTTGGGCAGCGTGTAGAACCTGGCAGCTTTCAATGGGGGAGAAAGAAGAAGAAATTGATGAGCTTTATCAGGAAAGTTGACCACGAGGGGTGCAATCATCCAAGGTGTGCCTGTATCGTGCAGAGAAAAACTGTTGTGGGATCAGAATTCAAGAGGGGATATAGTTATCACGGTCTGTTGAGGAGGGGCAGGGGCTTCACGATGTTGTACTTCTGTCAATCCATGACAATATGCTGACGCCCTTATATGCTGGTTGCTGATGTCTCTGTGTGACCTAAGAGAGGCAAGAGGCTTGAACGCTCATCATGAGAGAGGTTATCATGTGATCTGTGGAAAGAATTTTGGGAGTTAATTTGGGAGCGAACACCTGCACATATGTCTATAACGGAGAGGAACCGTTTCTTGGAGCGGTACAAAGAACATTTTAGTGCGAAAAGAGCTCGGGCTCGGAGGGGGAGGAGCATCAAGAAATATTCCCGGAGTCGTATCCTCGATAGTAATGTGAGTTAGATCTGGCTTGAGTGTACTGGTTTACTTCGAGGAGTGGGACAAAATTTGGGCCCCTGGAAAGAAGTTTTGAGGGGCCCCATGGAAGAGTTTATGTTCACCTTTTTAACAACCAACCAGACAACAACAGACATCAAAAGACATCAACAACAACATCAACAGACATTCAAACAGTGACAAAGTGATCCCTATGTTGCTTCCTGCCTTAAGGCAGGCAACACAAAAATGCATAAAATATCTCAAAATCATATATTTTTTTCATGAAAAGAAGTATTTCAATATCTCAAGCAAAGAAACATACCCAAATAACACATACAACTCACACACACACAACCAACACCACACCACCAAAACCTCACCACAAACCTCTCCTCCCATCCCTCCACCAACAACCCAAAAGGACGCCAAACACACACCACTCAAATATGCATATCATCCCCCCCACAAATAATCAGTCCAATTCCTCAATCTGAAACCACGATTGTTCTCCAAATGTTGGAAATTACTCTAATTTCCTCAATCTGAAACCAATTTTTCCCAGATTTGACTAAAAGGTAGACACATTCTAAAAGAATGGCAAAGTTATGTTAACTTTGGCCCAAAATTTGTTAACAAATTTTGGCCGAAAATTTGCTATGGGTCCTTTTTTCAGCAAAAAAAACTGGTATTAGATTGGTTCTACTGGCGACTCTCGGAGGCAGGGTCTCTACCCAAAACCAAATGGGCACCCCCCCAATTATTTGTTGGGCCCGCAATAGTTTTGGATTCAATCAATGCGACCCCTGCGTCAAAAAGGTTGGACACCCCTGCTATGGAGGATAAAAACTGAGAGATCACATTATGAAAGTAGAGGAGTTGAAGAACTTGGAAGCTAAAATATCTCTTTTGGAGGAAAGGAAAAGCATAAAGTTATAGATACACAGCCACATTGAGAGGCATAGCCTGGGTTGGTGTCAGTCACTGATGATATATGTACATTCCAAAAAAATGGTTGTACCTTTCAGTTCTCCTATCCAGAAAAGTGACTTTGTCCTTATCATCTTCTATATTACATAAAAACAAGATTGTTCGGTTTGTCTGTCTGTCATGCATTATGTTGTGCCTGTGACTTATGGAGGTGATATTTTTAGCAAAAGGGTGGGGAGGAATGACAGTCTGAGGGTGGTTATCAGGGTTTCAAAGTGACCCATAGTCAAAGGTCATTAGAGCTTGGACAATGATTCTTGCGATCGATAACGACCAGACTTATCATTGGGCAAATGTGATCCACCGGTATCCACTGTCCGTATTGCTTCTCAGTGGCCCTGGCAGGTGCAAAAATGGAGGGTTGTTGGGAATACAAAAAAATAGGTGCTGGCTTGAGAGCATGTATATGGCAGCAGCGGAAAGACACTGTATATAAATATGCTAACATTAATTGAGTAAGCGACATGAAGAAAACTGGAGCATGGGGTGTTAAGTTTTGAAAAAGGGGGTCGTTAGGTGTTAAATCAGGTTTTAAAGGTTCCATGAGTGATTTTAAGGCATTCATATTTTATGTCATACATAGTGATTTCCTATATATTAGAAAATCAATACATTTTTTACCTTGTAATGTCTTAAAAGTGAAAACAAAAGGTGATTTTGATTTGCTTAAAAAATATTTCAATAAACAACATAAGCCGAGTTTCGTATTTGCTCCAATACAAAATTAGAAATGTCAATTTTTGTAAAAAAGAAATAATTCTGAGTCGAATCCTTTCAGATGGGGATATTTTTGATGGAGAGTTTTAAAAACAGTTCAAAAATTAGAGCTTTCATTTTTTAGGGACACCTGATATGTGAAATCTCTTGTTGCACCTTAAATAAATGGATTTGCTGACCAGCAAATGACAAAATTCCAATATGTGTGAGTGCACCCCCACCCTCAGGGAAATTTCACTTAAAGGCACTATCAGTGATTTCACCCAATAGATCAAAATATTTGAAATGTGAAGGAATGGCTTAATAGTGAAGGATAAATCTGTAGAATTCTCTTAGCACTTGCAGGACATGTTAGGATATTTATACTTGTTACAAACATACAAAAAAAATTGATTTTCTGATTTAGCAAATCACTGATTGTGCCTTTAATTATGCATCACTTGCCTTGACTTGATGACTGAGGTTTTCAATTCTGAAACTGCTAGCTTCTCCGAGAAGGGTAAAATCCTGCCCACTGTCCTGAGATGGACACCTACAGGTACAAAACCAAACAAGTTCAATTAATGAATTTAGCAATGACGTAAATAAAATTTAGATTGCTACCAGCCATTTTTTCTAACCAGGGAAGCAGCTCTGCAAGTGATCAGGTTTCTGTGTTATTCCTTCTGTTCAAAACAAATGCTGTCAGGTGGTATAGGACTTACAGATTGAGGGACAGCTTTCAGGACATTCTCGAACAAAAGCTCTCAGGCGATATGGGATCTACTTGTGCATAACAAAACAAACAAACAAAAAAATCAAATTAAAAAATAATAATAAAAGAATCAATTTTTTTTTAATTTCAGAAGGAAAAAAAATCACACAAAATAAAACAAAAAATACCAAAACTGTTATCAGGTCGTATGATGGGACCTACTTAGCAACTGTATGTTCAAGAATTAGAGAATCATGCACTGCAGCTTCCAGGATACTCTCAGAGTGTTTTGTTTTAAAGCAAAAATTATCCAAAATGACTTGGAATTTCATCCAAGCAACATACACACAGTAACTTCTGTAAAATGGAGCAAAAAAGTATTAACATAGCATGTACTTTCACACCCATGTGAGACACTGATTGTTAACATTGCAAAATTTTCAATTCTTCTTGGATTGCAAAGAAAGAAAAATGTTTCTAATTTTGCAATCTTTCTCTTCCATGAAGAGTGACCAGATAATTGTATTTTTTTTTTTTTTTTTTTTTTTTTTTTTTAATTTCAGAAGGAAAAAAAATCACACAAAATAAAACAAAAAATACCAAAACTGTTATCAGGTCGTATGATGGGACCTACTTAGCAACTGTATGTTCAAGAATTAGAGAATCATGCACTGCAGCTTCCAGGATACTCTCAGAGTGTTTTGTGTTTAAAGCAACATTATCCAAAATGACTTGGAATTTCATCCAAGCAACATACACACAGTAACTTTGTAAAATGGAGCAAAAAAGCTTAAATAGCATGTACTTTCACAACACCAGCATGTGAGACACTGATTGTTAACATTGCAAAATTTTCACTTTTTCGGATTGCAAAGAAGGAAGAAAAAATGTTTGTCTAATTTTGGTCAACTTTCTCTTCCATGAAGAGTGACCAGATAATTGTATGATATGAGAGTCGAATCATTCTGAAAACCCAAATGCCGAGGCTACCACCTGGGGGTAACACTCATGGTGACTTTCCTAATTAAATTTTAAGAAAATTAGCCCAAAACTACAAATCAATCTGATCTTTTTTATCCGTTATCGTCTAATAAAACAATTAACAAATCTCACCTTGTTGGGTGTATCTCTTTTCTGGCAAACCCATCATTATTGTTCAATATCAAATGGCTCAGAACTTTCAGTGCTCTGTATCAAAAAAGAGTCCCTGTACCGAACTCGCTGTCAAAAGAGGTGCTGTGTAAAGAAAGAGCAGAAAAAAAAGAGACCGAAGATGAAGATTGTTGAAAAAAAGGCAAACAAGAGGGTCGGGTCTAAGATCAAATTGACAAAAATAAAATTAATTAAAACTAACTTTTTATGCAAATTTTGTGTTAGAAATCTTTAAGAGTACCAACTGATTACAACATATGATTTTCTGAGAGTTTTATAATAAAAAGCATGCACTCCGATTCAGGTCAGGTTTCCTTTAAGGGCATGCTACTGGTATTCTGGTAACCAGTCAGTAACAGGTACCAGGGCCGAGTTGGCGGCAGTTAAAACGTCACCCCCATCGGGTTTTAAGGTGCGCCCTCGAAGGAAATCTGCTGAGGAGGGTAGTTGGTTACCTGGTAGAATGACAAAGAAGATATACATACAAGGGTATCAGCTATGGAGAGCTTTTGGCGGCCATCAGCAATGCCTGCCATGCACATGGTGGGCATTGGTGCCTAAAGGCTAGGCCCCCGCCAAAAAAAGTGTGGATTGGCGTCAGGAGGGCATAGTCAATCATTCTTTTTTCCAATAAAATCCTCACACAGCAGTATTGTGAGTGCGGGAGGTGTATCCGGCCACCCCCTTAGCGGGAAGCAAAACTGGAGTTAAAACTTTGAGTTTAAAGAAACGAACGAACTCCGGAATGGCTTTAAAACAAAAGTACTGATTTAAATGCAAAGAAACTATTTTAGGCTTATTTCAGGTGAGAGTTTAGAAGTTGTTAAACATGCAAAAACCTATTTTGGAAAAAAAACTGAGGGAACCCTTATGCAAAAACTTGCCAATGCCCCTTTAACCCATGTAATAGCGCTCTAACAATTTTGAGGGTGTTGTAGTATTTAAAAAAAAATTACACCAAATGTGCAAAAAAATCTTCAAATTGAGAACAATTGAGACATACCTGGCATAAAACTCCTGCTTTAACGAAAAATACTCACCTGTTATTAAAATCGGCGTTGTCTGGCTATCCAATGAGTGAAGGATGGGTCAAGTTGGAGTGGTGGACAACATCTTGGCATACGAAAACTAACTGGGTGGTGCTACGCCCCAGACTCTGAGAGTCGTGCTCTGATATGTTTGACATGGTTGCAGATCAAAATGGTGGGCTGGCTTCAAACCTAGGATGTTAACAAGGACAAAGCAGGCACAGTGTGCGATGTATTTCTAAGGTTTATTTAGGGATTTCGGGACCAAGATCCTGGGTCCGAGACCATTGACTTTTCATTTTGAATCGCGGAGGGGAAAAATTGCCGAGACTCAATTTGATGCATAATTTTTTGAACATCAAAACATATCAAGAGTCAGCCGAAGTCGCTTTCTTTCCCAATACTCAAATTTCCATAGTCGCAAGTGAAATATTTCACCAAGATATCGCTTACAGACCAAAGCATACAAAATGTCCTATATGATGACACAATGTTACAGTTCAGTGTCATGGTTCGCTCCTTTGGAGAGGGTCACTGCAAAATATGATTGACCAGGGGTTTGTAAAATATGTTCAAGAGAACAGGACTGGGTTAACCACAAACTGCGGGTAACACAATCTGTGCACCGAGAACGGGGGACTGGGTTACAAAAAACGTGTGTGTGGATTGTGTTTGTGTTGTGTTATGATGCGGCCACACGCGCTTTGCCACCGCCGAATCAGTATTTTCTTGGTGATTATGCATTAGATATATGGGAAAAATCGGGCGTCGGACAGGTTAGACCCCCGAGTGCAGTGGGGCCCTTCTTTCATGCCCTTCGGTTTGAACACTCGGAATCGTCACGCTTTCACGGCGCTCTCATTCTCCATACATTCGATGCATATAACACCGTGTAGGTGTTTATGATGCTGCCACAAGCGCTGCCACCGCCATCGTCTCTTCTTGGTGCTGATGCATTTAGATAGATGGGAAACTCGGCGTAGGGACAGGTTAGACCCCGAGTGCAGTGGGGCCCTCTTTCATGCTCCCTTTCGGTATGAACACTCGGAATCGTCCGCTGTCACGGCGCTAATCCATTCTCCACATAACCACTCAACGCATAAACCGTGTGTGTGTCACCACAATCTTTGATTGATTGATTTAAGATTGATTTGAATTCTTTTGATAGGTCTGCAGGCTGCAAAGTACATGAGAGGGGGAGAGAGAGACAGCTATCTTATTGATTTGGTTGTTTTGAGTGACATGCAGTGCTGGGAGGAGGGTGATTGTGTCAATCAACTGACAGTAATGAGAGTATAGCCAAACCCTGCTCAGTGCTCAATTCTAAAGCATGAGGATGAACTTTCAGAAAAAACAACTGCTGATGACTGAAAAGGCAGAAGAAACTAGAATTTCGCGGTTCTCGCTTCGCGCAGTCTATTCAAAGAATATAAGTGTGGGCCGCCCCATGAAAAAACTTAACAACTATTTGAAACAACACATCCATACAAACACACACCCACAATACCACTACCCATACATACACACGCAAACGGATTGCTAAGTGGTCATGCAGCTATAGATGGCGGCCCACAAAAAAAAAATTCCCAAATAGGGTGAAAATAATTTTTTTTTAAAAAGATAAATTCGGGCCAAAAAACAAATTAAGTTTGTAAAACTAAAGTTTTACTGCTCTATACATTGATTTTTACATTGTGCAAATGCATATTAGCTAAATTGCAGGCCAGTATACCCCACATGCAGGGGCCGCGTAATGGCCCAGTTGCCAAACCCGCTATTTGGTAGTCCAATGGGCGGGATTTTTTAGGAAGGTTCACCGCGACGGCCCAATTTGAACTGTTGATTACTCTTGGCAAAAAATTTCTGTTGTTTGTTGTGACTTTTAGGACTCTGGGCGACTTTTGACCCCCATTTACGCGATTTGGGCAAATCATTTTTGGCAACCTGTACAGGCCCACAGGATCGGGCATTAATTAACACTACATAACCCTTGATTTCATGACATCTATAGGACAAAAGGATAAATTGAAGATTTCAATTTTGCTGAAAAGGTTACCAGTACGGGCTTTAAAGCAATCAGTGATTCACTCAACAGAGTCAAAAAATATTTGAAATTGCCGGAATAGCTTAAAGGGTTGTAGGATAAGTTGTAAGGATTCCCATCGATTTATATAAAAACTTTATAGCATAAAGTTTTATTTTGCAAACTGAACAATTACAGAAAAGGAAGAGAAAGAAAAACAGAAATGCTAGGAACATTAAGGGGCTCACTTCTCAGGATTCAAATATCTTGTTGCCATGAATGAAATGTTTGGGTTGTGTACATCGCGCATAACAGGATCAATCCGTTGTATGAATTAAAAACTGTTTTCTTTGCCTAGACCCAATTTTGTAATTTTGATTTGGTAAAATTAAAAAAAATTCGAATGTCCCTACATTGGCAATGCTCAAAGATGATTCAGTTATGTGTAGTGACAGAAAAGACTATAGTTGGAGTAGTAATTTCTGGGGCCAACGTTACTTTGGTACGCTTTCCCGCCCAAAACGGCGCACCACGGGGTTGCAATGTACGACGCAGTTCACACAAAGAGCATTGCACGAGTACGCCATGCCACGAAATATTACTCAAACTATAGTATATTACTAAGTGTCTGTACGGTTAATGAATAAAAAAATCTGATTCGTCCTTATTACTTAGGTTGCTTAGACTTTAATAATTACTTGGACCCCCCGGAGTACGCACAAGCTAATGTAAGTGCTGCAAACAACCTACGCAGAGGTCGCGCCTCTTAGACCCAGATTGTTCATCATGAAACGGGTACGATGTTCAACCCGGGCTCACGCAGTCCAAGCTCGCGTGGTTGTGTTTTCGATTATGTCAACAAAATTATTAATCAGACTGTAAGTTACACTTTTTAAAAAAATTGTTTACACTTCACTTGATCAAGAAACTCTATATGTCACTGCGCAAGTCTGACGGATAGAGAACAAGAGAGTGTAAATCGGGCGGTCCTGCGTGCGAAAATTCGACAATGGACCTTTGATAGTAAATAGTTTCTCGCCAGTCGAATGCACGCAAAGACTGAAGCTCCAGAGCAGATAGACTTTTTTCACTGAGGTTGCTTTTAAAGAGACATGAGGAGATTTCCAGAAAGAGCGCCCCCATTTTGTTTTAGAACACCGTTTTTTGCATTATTGGAATGCTTACCAACGTATTAGAACAAACCTGAGGAATAAGCCAAATACGACGTCTTTAGGTAGAAGATGTGAGATATTGATTTAGTACTTTCTGCCGTGCACGAAAGAAAGTCCAAAGCACGGTTGTTCTATGGGACGATTACGCTTAGCAGGCTAGTTCAAAACAAGGTTTGCGTTATTCTTTGCCTGTTGTTCAATAAGCCTTCGAACCGTTCTGGTAGGTGGTCTACAACCGATTCGAAATTTGAGAGAAAATTTGGATCCTCAAAAAAATCTCCTCAGTACTTTTAAGCCAGGAGAACCTTTAGCACTAACTAATCTCACCAAAACTCCACTGTTTTATTGAGGAAAATGCCACTAAAGTCCAGAAAGTAGCGGTGACGTCATCAAACCAAGACTAACATGGGCACGAAAACCGGCTGCGGGCAAGCGACACCGGCCGATTTAGTGTGCCATCCCGGGTCATGGGGCTTGGAGGCCCGAAGGGCGGGGTTCGAATCCCACCGAATGAATTTGCGACATTTTGTTCCCCTTTCCTCACTCCTTCAGTCCCCCGGGTTATCGGTATGTTTTGGTTTTTTTTTAACTTTCCGCCCATTTCTAGTACCTAAAGTGCAGGAGATTTTTAGGATATGAATTTCTCTCAAATTTCATGGTCGGTTGTAGACACCTACCGAGAATGTTTGGAAGGTTATTGGACAAACAGTGCAAAAAGAAAACCGGCAAACCGTGTTTTGCACTTGCCTGCTATTCGTAACGTTCCCATAGAAAAACCATGCTTGACTTTCTGTCGTGCACGACAGAGAAATCACTAAATCTAATATTTACATAACGACGGCGTATCGGCTTATTATTCCTTCAGGGTGATACAATACCTTGGTAAAGCCTTCAAATAATTATGTTGTAAAACCTCAGGTTCAGAAAAAATTTGGGGGGGCGCTTCTTTCTGGAAATCTCCTCATGGTTATTTTAAGACTTCTAACAGTAAATGCGTGGCGTGTACGGCCCTGGCTTACGGTGTGATATTTCTAACAGCACTTCACTAACCTACAGCCACGCAAAAAATCTGATGTTGAGGATTTTTAATTTTTTTGATTTTCTGAGTGCATTTTAACGAGAGTCCGATAGTGCCTTAGTACTGACTGAGCATGACTCCTCCTCATGTTACAATTAACATAAGACCATAACTTAATCAATGGAGGAGTAATGCCAAAATAGTGTGGAACTGATATGACAAAAAGTTTGGTCTCACATTCTCCATTAATTTTTCCACGCTTCATGCGAATAAAGATTACTGATTTCACCTTGAAAGTATTCCTTAGAGTGTTATCAAAAACAGGAGAGTCAATAAATATCTTCATCAACTTTTTCAGAAGTGAAATTTAATGAAATTAAGACTTGCTTAAGATTCTGAACCGGTGACTAAGTCCTGGATTTGATATGCCAGGTGGGTTGCTTATGAAAAGGTGTAGCTTGTATTTTAAAATTTGGCTCCTCCTGGTGCAAAGTAGAAGAGTGTTTAGCGGAAAGCACCAGTGTTATATGAAAATTGGAGGTTGACATGCTGCAGTGGTTCGACCATTTGAAGGCTACCCAAAATGTCATAGCTGCTACACAGAATGTTTTGGGAATTCACATATAGACTGTTAAAGGATACTGTTAAAGAAAACATCCTCATATCATCATCATGGTACACGGCCACAGATACTAACATGTCCATTGCCGCCGCGGGGTTGCAGAGACGAAGAATAGTGAAATTGGCTGAGGGCGGCTCAAACCTACCAAGGGTTAGGGATGACGCTTGATTTCAAGGGGCAAGTTTGTTCAGTCTATGACTGTCCTTGGGAAAACTGAGTATTGTATTTGTCGATCCTGGCCTCAATGACCGAGTATGCATCAGATGAGAGTGACAACTTGCATGGTCAATGTCCCTTTTATGCAGCGTGCTACATGTGATGGGGGGCTACTCCCGAGTGAATTGGATAAAATTGACATAATCTGGCATTCTGGAGCCTTTTTGCAAGGGATCCCATTCGAGTCACGAATCATTTTAGAGACACTTGAGCGGCGACGAAAGTCATTTAACACAAAACGTGCAGGACCTTCTCTTACCTTTCTCAAGCATCTCAATGTATTTTGTCTGGTTAGGGCAGTAAACTACAGCAGCATATATTCCAAGTGAGACGGATAAACTGAATGGCCTTATAGCTTGGCTTGTGTCTTTGCTGCCATTGAAAATGTTCATTTGAAGGAGACCAAGGATTCTGTTTGCTTTACCAATGATGCGCAGTCGTTGGACTCCCAAGTAAGGTCATTGGAGATGGTCACCCCAAGATAAGTATTCCTGACTTGCTCCAGCGTTTCACCAAGCATGCTGTATTCATGATGAACTAGCGACCCTTTTTAGCCAACAGTCATGGTGTTGCACTTTTTAGGGTTTTGAAATTCATTTGCCTTTTGAAAGCCTATATTTGACAACAAGATTAAGATCGGTCTGAAGTTTGGCACAGTCTTTGACATCTTTTAACGGCGGTTTAGAAAGGATGCAATCATCAGCAAAGAGTCGTATTTTGGCAGTGGAGCCGCTTCAATATGTATTAATAGCTACAAGAACGACAAGGGTCCCACTTACTGTGCCTGCGGGACACCGGATATAACTGGATGCCCATTCAGAGCTTCTCCATTGTTGACTTACCGTTGTGATGGCCCGCTTGGACAGGAATTGTACCAATCCATTGAGATATTACCCCCTTAATCCCATAGAAGTGTAATTTTGATTTTGTTAAAAATGAACATTAAAAAACAAAAAAGCTTTTTTTTGTTAAAAATATAAAATAGCAGCATCGATTGTAGCGTTGGGAGTTGTAAAGTCAGCTTCCATCCTTCATTAATACTTGAATAATAAGTTGAGAACAAAAGGAGTGACCTTTGCGAAACCCATGTTGGTCAGACGTTAAATATTATACTTATCAAGATGCTGGCTAATTGCGAGTGGAGAATTGGGTTCTAATTAATTTACACATTGATGATGGCCGTGGTAAAGAAACAACAGGACGGTGATGAATGAACGCAGGTGAAGTCCCAATATTGGGACTTAATAGTTCCTTTAGTGTTGGCAGAATTACCAAATCATGCCTTTATTATTTGGTTTTTTGCATGATTACCGCCCAGATCATGCAGATGCAAACTTCAACTTGCAATCAGGAAAGAGTTATGATCATGAGTTGCGACACAACCTTTCCGAATTATGAAGACTTCCCATCAAGTTTTCGTTGACGGAAGAAGTGAGTTTGGTAATTGCAGGCAACTTGTAAGTTGCGTGACTAGTATTGGGTCTCTGTTCTAAAGGTAAATGATAGAGTATTATTTTAGCACTATTGACAATTACAAAACACGTTCCTTTCCCCTGAAAATTAATTACTTTACACAAGAATATATCGCCAACGTTATCATCCCAATATTTACCTTTTCAGGCTCAGCACTAGTCTCTCTCCCATACTTCATTAATTCATCATACTGTTAACGGGCTCTGTCACAGCAAATCTGTGCGAAAGAATAAGTTCATTCATCATAATTTTCCAGAAGGCAGCTATTTTGAAGCCCCGGGTGGTGTTGGGCCCGAGCCTCTGGCTGAGAAGGGAGCCTCCCCAGATCTAGGGGGCATGAAACTTTGATGATGAGCTATGATCATTGTCATTTAGAGGGTATAAAAATGGGGGAAAATGGAGAATAAAAAACAAACAATCCCCGCCCAAACTATATACCCGAAATCAAATACAAGACAAAACAAAACAAGAAAAAATTAAAATAATTTGGGGCGAATTTGTCTTGAAATGTCCTATAAATCAAGTGAAATGCATTAAGAGAGGCAAGCAAAGCAAACCGTCGCCGGAACAGCCTGCCGGAACATGTCATTTTTGGTTTGTTGGGCAGAGTTGAAAAACGACCCCCCCCCCAAAAAAATACATAATTTGACAAAGATGAGACCCAAAAAAAATACTTATAGTCTGGATTTTGAGAGTGGAGAACAGATCGAGAAATTGGTTGATTTCCCAAATTTTATTCCATTGAAAAATACGAAATTGTTCTTATTTATTTTGTTTAATCGATCAATATTTAGCATTTTTTGCAAAGAATCATCAACATTAAACAACATCAGAATCAACAAATGATCACAACATAATAATAAAAAAGGAAACAATAAAAAAGCTATAACATAATTCCTCCCAAATAGATTTTACAATTCAATTACCGGTGTTATTGGGTTGGTATCTCAGGGTATATCACAATCATAAGAAAAATGGCTGAGTTATATAATTTCAAGAATATTTTAGTATCTTCTCCAACATAATGTTTTTTTTTTAATTATAATTTATGTCCTCATTCAAAAGAAGCAATCAAAAATACAAAATGAACAAAATTAGGGAACTGTGGCAAAAATAAGAGAGTGCACATATTAGTATGCATGGACGATTTTAAAAAGACACGAGGACATTTCTAGAAAAAAATGCACCCATAATTTAATTTTTGTCGAAACCAATTTTTATTCGGAATAATTTAGATATATGCCAATGTTTGGGGGAAAATATAGTATTTTTTGTCCTGCACAAATAATGGTCCTGCACGACAGAAATCTAAGCATATTTCAACAAGCGCGGGTTCAGTGGGTTTCTTTTCTAGGCCTACTTGTTTGTCAAACCTCTAAAATAGGCCCCTATAGTTTCTCATAGCAGTGGCCTCTGAAAAGTGAGTAGGGAGGGCGCGCGGGTTTTATGTTATTTTTTTACGAAATGACACTAAAATAAGAAAGAAATATCTAAACCGTGTTCAAGTTCTTCAGAATAAATTAGCTCGCCTCATTTTCAAGCAACCCAGTCGCACTCATGTCGCGTCGCTCCGCTTCTGGGTTCTCTCCATTGGTTACCAATCAATCACAGGATACATTTCAAAACTCTCATTCAGACTTTTAACTCCTGATTTATCTGTCTTCATATTTCAGCCTCGTACTCATAAGTCCACTTACACACTTTCGCTCAGATTCTGCAAGCTCCTTTGGTATTCCTCGCCATTCCTCGTTCCAAAAAGAAAGCTGGCGATCGTGTGCTGGGCCTCTATTCTGTTATCTTGATAGTTTATCTGCCTTTAAAAGTCTTTAAGTCACTTAGTCACATCTTTTCCCTAGCTCTTAGTGTCTCTTGCCTTTTTTTCCCCTGTCAGCCCTTGCCTACTTTGTAAAAGGCTCATTATTATTATTAAATATGGCTGTTTTCACTGAAAATTGATATTGCCACTAACTTTCAGCCGCACCGCATCCAAAAAAAAACTAATAATTTTAAGTTTACATGGAAAAGACCCCTAGGTCTCTAAAATCACATGAAGTGACTAAGGAATAGTTCATTGGTAGAACACTGTGCGCTGTCACCTTCGGAGCCTAGCACTCTTGATATTATATCTCCTGTGAAGGTGAAGGTGACTTAGTAGGAAAAATTCACCTTATGCAGGATCTCTTTGTCTAGATTAGTGTGTTCTGAGGTCTATGGGCTTTGGACCAGATTTTTGGTTTTATGAGCGCTCAACCATTCTCCCTCAGAGCTCGAGCATATTGCTGGGAGTTGCTTATAGCTCCATCTGTCTGAAGGCCTTTGAGCTTCTGCTGAGCATGAGCCAGATGACATGACATAACTCACTCTGAGTGCAATTTTGGCTGCTGTATCGGTTATAGCCTTTCTCTTTCCTTTAGGAATGCCCAAGGATGCCAGGCATTTGTTGACTGATGTATTGCAGAAACCTGAGCTGAACTCAACTATCTGAGTTTCTCGACAAATTGATTGCCATACAATCATGTCCTCACTCCGCTGCTACATGTAAACCTAGTAATGTAGACCATGACAAATAAAAATAGCTGCTCTCTGTTGGATCTGTGTATACTGCATGAGTAATTGGTCGCCAGTGTATGCACTGTTGTAACGTCAATAAGTTCCGTTGTTGTGAAATTGTTGTTTACTTTTAGTTTACATGGTAGGCTAACGGTCAGCAGCACGTGTTCGTGGTGAAATTGAATGAACTACATTGGTGGAAGTTTTCGTAGGCTCTGCACAGAGTAGGTTAGTGACTAATGGGATGGGGACTTGTCTGACGGTCATTCATTGCATTGCCATGACATTGGTTATGTTCACATCTGCAAACGATGATCAACAAGCACTGTAGTAAATAATCAAAATCAAAATTAATTTCATAAATAAAAATGGTGTTTCCTGGATAGATATTACTATCCATGTTATTATGGACATGTCAAACCATCTCTCAGATTATTAAAAATGTGAAGATGTTTGAAAGAAAGATTTGGAAAAGCAACCTCTACCGAGTCGTTCACGTAGCGTTTGCACGTCGTCCGTACCTACTCTACAACGCTACGTGCCTTTCTCTATTTGAAAACCGGGAGGGGTGGCAGCCGGATCCGATGCTGGAAATAAGCAATCCGAATCAGTATAATACAGCATATGAAAATATTTACCTTGAGTCGTCCTAAATATTTTTACTTATCCGCACGTTCCTTGACTGATTTTCCATTCATGGCTAAATTGATGATTTGAAACGGGTATTTTCTTACGTTAAAAATCCAATTTAAACATAGCAGAGCCCCACTAGATCAGTGTGTCGCCCCTGGATGTCAACGTAGTTATTTTCTTTAGAATAGGCTAGCGCACGCTTATTTAGCTGATACAATAAAATACAACATACAACGGACAAGTATGGAAGTGGGAGACGACGGTGTGTAGCTTCAATTTTTCGATCACTTAGTGCCCTTTTAGGGCAACATTTTCACGGATTAAGCATGAGCTGTGCACCGTTTGTATTTTTAAAATCGAGCTAGTCTGGATGCTAAGACATCATAGTTTTCATATATGCACGGATGTCGTGTGATAGAGTACCGAAGTATACCAAAGATTCTTGACTTGTGGCCATATGGTTGGACTGTGGATCCCCGTTTTTTTTACTTACTGCCTCTCAGGCTTTGTAGAAGATAGGAGGGGCTATCGAGCGGAAAAGCCAGAGCAACCCCGGGCTACAGCCCTACCTAGCAAGTCAAACTTGCCCGCCAGTTAAAAAACAGAAACAGAAGTGTGGCACCTCCCCTACCCATTGCCCTTTTTGTAGTGCGATTTGCCAAACGGCGTATAAATTTTTTCACCTGCATTTCACAAATGTGTAATCGATGTTGCCATGTGTAACAAACCTCTGGGCTCTCCCATTGTATTATTAAAATCGGCCGGACATTGCCAATTTTCGCTGGTAACAAATAACAAAAACGAATGAGTTTGTTCGGACCATATGACTGCAAGTATAATGTTCTTTTCGCGACTCGCCGAGTCAAAGTTGGCCCCCATTGGGCAAACAATATTAGAACTTTGGAGTGTTGTGCATTACTATTGTGTTAAAAGGTCACACCACGTTTCTTAGCAAACTATCCCACAAAGCGGACCCACGTGTCAACGCTATCGTGACGGCCATTTTGGGAAGAGTAAAATATTTATTAGAATCTTTGCATTGTAAACTATCTCAAACAAACTAAATGCCTGACGATGTTCATGGATGTCAAGGATCATTTTATATCGATGATTGCCTTGGGGAAATCAACGACAGAGTGTAATTTTCGGGGTAATTTTCCTTACGGCTTTCATGGGCTTTTGGCGGTTAACTAATAACCACAGTATCTTTAAATTACGCTGGTGCCCTGTGCCTGGGGTTTCGGCTTATGGCTCCGTGGTGAGACACCATAGTCGCAAGAACCAGCGTAGCTGTAAATGCAATGTGAATCAATTGCGCAAGCAAGTGGAATCACTTGTCCACGCAAAAAAGATTAATCTTGATCACTCCCCTCGCGGCCCCCAATGATTTCCCGCTGCACAATTTTGCGAGGGGGCCGAGGGGAGTGATCAAGATCTTCTTCTCTTCTTGCCTTGTCCCAACCACCAAGGCATGTTGAATTAACAATGGCGTATTGGTCGCCCAATTTTCCTTCGTTATAAACTCACTTATTCAGCAAGCTACAGCTAATTATTTATTATATTATTATACAACAGCCACAAAAATCAAAATGAAAAATAAGGTGGTAATTATCCAAGAGGGGTTTGAGATATTGTCAATGGTTTTCTGCAGCCAACGGCAGCCAAATCTATAAGTACACACGGGATACTAACCGACCGCGAAAGGGCTGGGTCTAGCCTAGGGGCAGTGTCTGAAAAGAGGGGTGGGGGTAAAAGTGTGAATAGTGTTTCTTTTTCGGCAGTTCTCTCGAATTTATAGTACTGTGACAGTTTTTGGCGGGGATGGAGTCCGGCCCTCTATTAAAATAGGCCAGTCTCCACAGGTTTTTGATGGGGAAAGAACATACACTGTAACACAGTGATTTTTAGTAGGCCTCCTATATTTATTATAATTACAACACCACACACACACACACATATACACACATATACACACCACATACATACACACACCGCATAATGTGACACACATACACACACACACCACATTTTTTAATAATTTATAATAGCCTATAGGCATATAAAAACTCATCTGACTGTTGTTCAAAAACCTGTTTTTCACGCCATAGCAACTTAAACATTTTCTTTCGCTTTAGAAAAATCGTGTGTAGCCTAAATATCTGTGAATGATCGCTAATATAAGCTCATATGATGACGTCATATTTTGTTTCAATCGCATCGTGATCACTGTGCCCAATCACATGATTCTGCACCAAAACTTTCCGCCCACCGGGCGGCTGCGGTCGCTCCGTGTGAACATCCGGTTTCCAGAAATTTCACACGAGTTAAAGCACCCGACGTCCATTTTTATTTTAAACACCGTACAAGCCACATCGACATGGAAGACAACCAAAAAACGTTTTGATGACCATTAGGATTGCTTTTTGAAGCAGATCATGAACATACATGTATAAAATGTTCCGTCTATTGAAATCCCATTCCGAATACCATTCGTCCTCATCAGACCGTAATTTCACACTTTCTAGAAATAAAACTGGCGATTCAATGCAAGCAGGTACTTTTCTTTTTTTGGCATCGTCTTCGACACAGAAATCGAGTCACTTTCACCCTCCCGATTTTGAATAGAAAACCTTCGGATCGACACATTGGCAAGCTCTCTCTGTGAGAATACATTTTACACACATATTTAAAGCAGTTTGTAATGATAATACTAACAACTTTCAATGAATATCCGCCAAGTTGAACACTACTTGAATTTTCGAAATGGCTGCCGGCTGTCTTAACTGATTTCTTGTCGTCTGCTGCCAATTTTTACCGTGAATGATGTAAGGACGCCACACTCGGCGGGTGCCTGATTTTCCCCCGCTAACTGTAAGCTTCGTTCACGTAGCGTTGCACGTCGTCCGTACCTACCTCCTAACACTAGGAGATAGTAGGGCTATCGTACGTAAAAAGCCAGACCAAACCTCGGGCTACAAGCACTGAAGTCTGAAGCAGCATGTCACTATAAGGCCGATCCTGCTCTTTAACTTCTTCACAGTGGTGGGCGACTTTTGTTTGGTCCTTTGATTATCATTTTCCCTTGGATTTTATCATTTTCATTTTTTAGCTATAGGCCAGGCCGCCCTGTTTAATTAATGCAAGCCGGCCTATGTAAAAGACCACAATGATAAAGCGCAAGGCCAGATGCATTATAGTGCATGACGAGTCGTGCTACAATGTCCGTCAAACTATCAATTTGCCAATGCATTTTTTGTCACTTTTCTATTTATTTAAAATGATTTTTTAGATGTTTTTTCCTGTCCGGAGATTCTAGTACATGTAATGTTTGATAACACTTGCATTTGCCATTTGGAAGGATTGTAATAACTTTTAAGTACGGTAAACAATCTTGAAAGTATGCTTGAAAGTAACAATCATGGCCTCAAAAAAAAAGTCAGAGTTGTGTTGAGGCTTTGTCTCAAACATTGTCTGGATTTTTTTATTACAAGATTTGGCATTTTATATGGCGATACATAGGCAGACCTTCATTTCTGAGGAGGCAATTCTCCAGACCTCCCACAGACAAATTATGCACTGATCACGCCTCGCACGATTGAGCCCCTTGCCACAGGGTTTAGTCACAATTTCTGTACCCACTTTTTTTCTGCACCCACCTCATGCACCTCACCTGCCCCTGCAGCCATTTTCCGTATCTAGTACAGTGAACCTTTACGTCCGTTTTTTGACATTGTGGTTCGGCACTACGTAAGCGCCAATAATGCAGTGAAAGCCGTAGCAATCAGCACTGGATACTGGTGATAGACTCATGGACTTCCGACGCAGTCTGCCTGAAAGTCAATTACACTAAGAAAATAACCCTAATGGCCACAGTATATCATCATGCACCTCCTTGTACTTGGTATTTATCTCCTTCAATTCTGTTTCTCGATTTAAATAAATATTACGTCTGTATTTTGGAGATATTTCTTGTTGTGATTCGTGCTACCTTTTGAACTTATGTCATGTCGTTATACTAGAAAAGAGGGTGATTTCGTAAATGGAAATGCAAGATCGATAAATGACTCGGCTGACATGCCCAAATTTCAGTATGACTCCGTTGTACTACACTTTATCACAACTTCAGAGTAAAAAAAGTTTTTGCAGTGAGTTTTTCCAACCCCTTTTCCATATAACTACCTCAAAGAATTTTTAAGTCAGTAATAGGCCTCATAGTCATTTAAAGGTGCTGTGTTTCCGGCGATAGTGTTTGTGGGTTTATACTTGATATAGAGCCTGGGGCACCTGCACAATACACCCCATCATACACGTGGGAAACAAACTTGCGGTTTTGGTGGTAGACGCACTAATGCATGTTGCAAAGCCTTTTCAATACTGTGTGCTAATTTTGATGGTTTTAACCACTAAAACGGCGTTTTTTTTTGTTTGTATCTTGGGAATGAAATGGATTTGAGGGCTGCAAATTTTTTTTAGGACGAAGGAAAAATGGCCTTTCATCTTATATCACATTGAATACTACTTCCGGGAATCGGGGGGGGGGTGGGGGTCACAAAACGATCATAACAAACACCTTTAAAACACTTTCAGGTAGCTTTTTCGGCCTGGAATTTCCATCCTTCACATGCCTCTGCCAGACTCTGGACTGTTCCCGTTTAATTCTTTGGAATGGGCATGGAACATGCTTATTTTCGCTGAGTCCAATAATACAAACGAGTGAGTGTTTTCGCACCTAACTGAGGTCAAATCCCATATTGAATAAAAAAATTTAGAACTGCACACTACTGCTGTGTTAAAAAAAGTCACACTCGCCATAGCAACTACGATGTCCTACTATTGCCCAGCTATTTTTGGAAGCATTTTGAAAATCTGCAAAAAACTTGTGCCCTATCTTTGCAAGATAAACTTTATGCACAACCACATTTCCTGATGAGTCTAAGGATTTTTATAACCGAGGGTTGCCTGACGAAATAAACGATAAAAGTGGTATTTTTCCATGCTCATGATGCTGTAAGGTTGAATGTGTGAATGGGCTTGGGGGCAGTAACATCTACGCGTCCACCAGTTGAGCTTGTTGAATCTAGAGGGCCGGACGACCTCTATCCATTTTATTACCCTCTCTATGTTCCCCAAAAAAGTCACAATTATAAAATTGCTGGTGTAGCTACTAAAGATTTTCCATGGCATTTGGAAATACAGTGTCCTGGGTAGTGGTCCCATATGTTGGTGACCTCACCGGGGGGGGTGGTGTCGGCAACTCAACTTTCATTTGGGTCGGGGTGTGCGCACCTTGGACCGTGCGAACTAACAAAACTCGCAAAATGGGATCCTTGTGAACTGAACAATTGGAAAAAAATTTGACCCTTGAGAACTAAATTTTGTTCAAAAGTTGGCACAGAAGTATTTAAAAATCAAAATTTTTCTTGAAATGGGGGTCTTTTGAACTGAAACATGCTCAAATTGGACCCTGGTGAACTGCCGGAGATGGCTGAAAAGGGGGTCTTAAGGGCCGCACATACCCGTACCACCCGTACCCCCGGGGGACCTCAGGTGACCTTTGTTCCCATTCACAAACTGCGATGACAGATAACACATGTGTGTATCCCCATGCATTCTGTGAATGCTGTAGTTTTTCAGTTATAATATTTATTGCAAACCATAGCCACCACCATCATACCTGGCCACAGAATAGAACAATTGTTCTTGCCCCTGAGTTAGCAAATTGCTCAGAGCAAGACTAACAAATTACTATTTATGTGTACATGTTTTAAATGTATCATAATGCATGTCTGGGCATTTTGGTTTTGAAAGTTAAATTTTGGTTAGTTCCCTATTTCCAAAGTATCGCTTCAATTCAAACCAATCTTGGTAGCAATGATCAGTATGTGGGAGGAAACATGCGACCTTAAGGAGTTTAAGGTCAAGGGTCACATAGGGGTCAAATTGGATCAAAATAGGTTATTCTTTGGTTAAAGTTGTGCAATTTATTAAAGTTTACCAATTTCCAAAGTATTGCATTAATTCAAACCAAACTTGTTTGACTAAAATGATCAAGGTGGAAAGGGAAAGGTTTGTTGAATTGAAAGTGAAGAATAAGCCTACAAAATTTGCATGAGTTTTTTTTTTTCAAATGACAAAAAAGGAAGAAAACAGAAGTTGTGAAAGATATGAATCTCCATTCAATTATGTGTTGCAGTAAGTTTTGGCACGGACAATAATGACTAAAATATCCGATTCTGTAGGTTGCTTTCGGTCTTTATCACTTGCAGGGTATGTTATACTTGTTACAGACAAGCAAAAATCTGATTTTTTATTTTTTTATTTTTATTTTAGGATTTAGCAAATCACTGATAGAGCCTTAATGCCTTTAAGCACTAGCCTTGTAGTGTTTTCCTGGTGTGAATTACAGTAAAGATGAGGTACTTGTACAGGTCCATCTCAAATATTTTATATTTGAGGTCTGCATATCACATAACCATAAAATGAAAGGGTAACTTTTTAGACTGAATAACAGCACCTTGGCAAGGGACACATTGGCTCTGGCATTGACATATACCAACATGTCACATCTTCAAAAATGTTAAGGACTCCACTGAAATAAGCTTTTCTCAAGCCTTTTATGTGTTAGGAATGACTTAGGATAACAAATGAAATTACACCTTTAATTCTACTCTAACATGTTATGTAAACCTCACTTGTATTTAAGTAATGGAATAAATTAAAAAAAAAATATTTCAACAATGAAGGAAAAAAAATATTGTAATTTTGTTGAACATTCCTAGTAACCAGTCATATGTCTTTGTTCTGGCGATGTTTATTTTGATGCGGACGGGTATATTAGAGTATGAAAGGTGAAGTTACAATTTAAAATGCAGTAGCAAATGGTAAAATCCACTGCAATTTTGATTGGTGTGTTAATGAGGGCTTCGTTAGTTGCCATGGCAATGGTGCCAGCAAATGATGATTCCTAATCAAACCAGATGGAATCTTTCTGTGCTATGTCAGTTTGGGATGGCCATATAGTGAGTTGTAAATTTGGGAGTTTAAATTTGGTTTTTGAGGGGAGCGTCTTTGAGGAAGTACACACTGATTCAGCTTGCTAAATTAGTCAGAAAACCTAAAAATCATGAATCAGATTTTTTGATATTTTTTACAGTTGTACAGATTGGCTGCTTACTTTTGACCTGTTTAGATGTCTTCCACGGGAAGATTTTGTGGCTTCTGATCGAAGTCTTTATTCAAAAGTTCAATCACTATGTCCCCTCCTTGATTTAAACATTTACATGTACACATGGGCTGGCCCATGGGGCATGGGGGGCTTTTGCGCCCCACATATTTTTTCTTGCCCCCTAGTTTTTGTCAAAATCAGCGATTTGGGGCCAAAATCACAAAATTTTTGGGAAAATCAGCGATTTGGGGCCAAAATGGGTTAAAAATCTCCAAATCTTTTGCCTACTTGGCCCCCCCCAAGAATTTCCCCACTTTTTCCCCCCCAATTTCACTTGCCCCCTGTGGTGCCCCCCCCATAAAAAGAGGTCGTGGCCCGCCACTGCATGTACATAGATTTTATAAGTTACACCCCACTTGACCACAAATCCGAAGCCGGCATCATTACAAGCAAAATAGGTCCTAGCCCTACACTCATCTAGGTTTTGATAACTCACCCAAGAACTCTTAAAAGCTACAGAACTCGCCCATAAATATACAACCTTCTGCACTACTATATAAGACATCTCATTAGTTTCACTTGTACAGTTGACACTGTTACTTTGATGAAGCAGATGATGACTCTGTATGATTTGAGCATTGTTTTAAATATATTTTTTTTATTTTTTGTATTCTTATTATTTTGTTGTTTTGAAAATTATATGAAAAGCTCTAGGGGGGGGGTGAGTTGCATTTTGAATATTGTATTATAGATTTCACTACTGTCTGGACTAGCTCTCATTTGTGAGAGATATTTGAGGGCAACCAGGGGCTAATTGCCCATAGGCCCGTTCTGTTGTCAGTGGGGTACTGCTCCGGGCGCCACCAACGATTGCTTTGGAGAGGGCGATGTTTTCCAGAAGCATCATGGGAGAAAGTCAATATCCAGAACCTGCGTAATACAAATATTACACAGGAACACGTCACTGATCATTTCGTTTGCCGATAAATGGTCGATTGCATGCGAATGCATACTAAAACGGCTATTTAGAATATAGTAAAACCTATGCTTTCTTTTGATACCACACTGCTTGCATGTTAATCCAGTGGAAGTTGGACAGCGATGTTGGTCCTTTCGGTCAAAAATTGGACTGACAAGGGTAACCGCTAATGGCACAAATTCGCAACATATAGCTAAATGCGAGAAGTGTAACCCTCCGTTACCTATTTAAAATATGGTTTAGGTCAATTGACCTTTGATTGACACTTGCCCAAAAGTCTGCACAGTGATGGAATCTAGTACAGTTTCTTGATTATTTTAACATGGTTCTTGTACTAACTTCTAACCGTCATGTGTTAGTGTAGGGTTAGCATTTCGCATGGGTTTGGTTATGGGTAGTTCCGTAATTATGTCAAACCAAAATTCAAAGCCTTTCACCGTAAGATCTGATGGCACAAATTTTGAGTTGATGGTGGCTGCGAGAGATTTCAACGCATCCTATGTAGTGATTTCATAGATTAACCAGATAGACTTCTTACCTTGTATGCTATAGAAATGTCTTATAAGTGAAAACAATAGTATAGGTGATTTTGATCCTAGAAAGTAATGTGTGGATATAAATTATTTATGCATCATTCAAAATTGTAACCCAGGGCTTAGAAGGTGTTACACACCCTACCATATGAAACATGCAAGAATTACTAACACAACATACATGTACTCCGCAGGCTGGTGGGGGAAAGCTAAACCGTATGGGAACGGGTTAAGGTCCGTTCATACTTTACCCTATCTGCATTGCGGTGAGTTGTGTTGCCTATATATTGATCACTTTCATGCTGCAACTCACCTGAACACTCGACAAATAAAGTTGAAATGAATTTAATTTCATTGCGATTCTGGGTAGAGACTGCAAATCTGGCACTGCAACTTGCCGCAACGCAGATGCAGTAAAGTTTGAACGGACCTGTACAGTCACTCGGCAGGCATTGTTATTCACTGTGAATATTTTGGACTTGGTCTTTTGGTATGAGCTTGCACAAATACATTTTGACCTTACTATTGTCCACATTCCCTGCACATGTCTGCAGTTCAAATTGATGAAAGTCAGGCCCATGCTATAGCAAATGAGAATTCAATTCCATAATGCCAGTAAATGGAAAGTTATACATTTTCTGAGGTCTTTGCTTGATTTGTAAAACAGAGTAATTTTGCATGCACACATTTTTTGTAGCAGGCAGTTCAATTAATGATTGGGATTTCTATAACTTCAGATGCCATACTTTTTTTTCAAAACTTAAATTTCATTGCTTTTAAGCCTTTGTTTTTAACCTGCAATCACCCTTTTACATCATATTAGACAAACTTGGGTATACATGTTGTTGACATTCCGCAACAATAATACAATATTTTATAATGAATTTGGTTATTTTAGACCTCAAATTGGGACATTTTCCAGAGTGCCTTCGACCAGCTATTGAGGTCACAGCGATTTTATTGCTTTCTCAGGTACAAGAAAATATTGTATGTTGGTGTGACCTCCCGACTGACTGGGTTATGCCAACCAACCAATGCATAATTGCTTTTAATCTCTCTGTACTAGTCTGGTGGGGGGGGGGGCACTCCTATCTTGGAGGTGACGCACATGTAAAGCTGTTAAGACCCATATTTTCAGCATAGCTGTCACCCAAAGACCCCATATATTTTGAAAATGTCACCCAAAGATCCATATTTTTAAAAATCTAACCAAACTGTCACCCAAAGACCCCCCATTTTGGGGGAAAATTTTCACTCAAACTCAAATTTTCACTCGCCCCTATTTTGGGTGAAATTTTTTGCAAAATTTTCTTTAAAAAAAACCCCATTTTTTTTTGAAAAATTTGGAAATTTGTCACCAGAAAACCCCTTATTTTGGGTCATTTTGGCTGTCTCTCACCCAAAGACCCCCCATTTTTTGGAGTCAGATCTGTCACTGAATGCCCCTGGGTTTGAAGCACCAGCCTTACACCCATCCATTTCATATGTGATTGCCCTCCCCCGGGGTACTAGTTTTCTGCATGATGACTTCCATAGTTTCACTGCCAATAAAATGTGTTTTTTTTTCTTTTCTTGTACAGTAATCCTGATGGCAGAGTACAGCCCAAGGCCGTGTGTTTTTTGTGGGCCTTCTGGCTCTGGCAAGAGCACACTAATTAAGAAACTGATGAATGAGTACAAAGACTGTTTTGGCTTCTCAGTTAGTCGTAAGTATTCTTAAGTCAGCAATGTTTTGTCCTTTTTAAAGACTATTCTCATTAAGTTTGGTTGTAGGGCTTTAATAGTACTTTGTGGAGATGTAAAATTCATTGTGTATTTGATAGGAAACAATGGTTTGATGGGTAGGGAGAAAATGATATCCTCCCGCTGTGCTATTTTTATCCGACAGCTTTAGCCAGTAGGTGAATTTTGTCATAGCAGTTTCTGTTGTTGGTGGCAGTTTCTGTCTCCACAAACAAGTTGCTGTGCTAAATTCCCTACAGGGTGTCTCAGAAAGAATGTTGCCCTCCAGAAATGGCAAATATTACTTACTTAATCAAGTCTTATCCTTGTTTTAGTTTTATATCAAGAAAATGTGTACTTTTATGAACATATTGTGAAAACAAGAAAGAAAACGGTGAAAAAATAACCGAACAATGACTATTTCCCTAAAAACGATGCAAAACTACTTTGTCCACGGCAAGCATTAGCAGAGGAAACCATGGATGCAAATATCCCCGACTACATGTTTAAGACCCTCCTGGCCAATAATACTCTCAAATTCCAAGGTCCATTGCTGGTTTTAGAGTTTATTGTTCAGTTCTCTACGCACTGCAGCATTATTTTTGGCTGATTGTCCTGTTCTTTGACGATCATATCTCTCTCCTTGCACCTTTTTATAGTCTTGCCATGCTCCAGAATATTTTCTCTGTTCCCCTTGATTGCCATCTTACTATGAACCCCACATTGAGGGAAAAACTTTACCCATTCACCATTCATGAACGATGGTCCTTTAACCCAAGATCAGTTCAGTAGAATACGCCATTGTAGGAGCCACGCGCCAATGCCATTATTTGAAAAGTGTGCTTTAACCAAATTCATATTTGCATTATGATGGGAGACAGGTGAGGGGATTTAGGTCACTTCATTTTGCAGAACAAATCAAGTGCATGTTTTCAGGTGCTTTTTAGGCATTACATGTGAACAAATTAATTACATCTGAGGACTACGTGTGCTAAGATCCATAAGAAATACAATGTACGTGTTTCTCTGCTATTGCTAGCTGTGGACAAAGTAGGTTTACATCATTTTTAGGGAAATAGTTATTGTTTGGTTATTTTTTCACCGTTTTCTTGTTTTCACCATATGTCCAAAAAGGTACATATTTTCATAATATAAAGCTAAAACAAGGATAAGAATTTATTAAATAAGCAAAAATGGCCGTTTCTGGAGAGTAACGTTCTTTCTGAGACACCCTGTAGAGATGGGCGTTGGGTCTGAATTTCAAAAAGACATAAATACCGTATATATATAAAAAATATACCGTTTTGATGCTATCCGCTAGGAAAGCGACGATGAACACCTTTAGGACCTAACACCTATAGATGATATCTATTGCTCCTCTACCAATCCTGGCTTGTTAGCTTTAATTGGTAAGAGCGTCGTGCTAGTAATACGAAGGTTGCTGGTTCCGAGTCCGGCCAAGCGCACATGGGCCTTTTTTTAACGCTTGTGTGTGCTGGCCATCTCCAGGGAATAAATATTCATCCTTGTGTAGTAAAATAGAATTAAGGTAGGCTAATATAATGGTAAATAATTATACTGCTATGATCAGGGAGCCAGTTTGAAAAAGAAAATGAGTTAATTTGATAGATAATATAACCAGAGAAGGAAAAAAAATCAGGAAGAGCACAATTTTAAGCAAATTCACCGATTTCATAACAAGTAGTTATGTGCATGGCAGCGTTCCTGTTCGTAGTGTTTGAATACAAGGGAGCCTGGACTCCTTCACAGATTCAAAGCTGACAGTTGATTTTACTCTAAGTGGTCAGCAAAGAGACTATGTACTTCTTTTACAATATGGTAAATGAATGTACTGACAGCAATTAACATAACAGACAGTAATTTGTTCGTTTTTCTAATAATTGCTTTTTCCCATCCAATTATGGAATTCCCATTGGTAATTTCTTGTTAGAGTTATTGTGAAAAAATCCATTTAGTGGCCCAAAGTGGGGCGTCGCTCTAGATTGCATTGTGCACAGATAGAGGAGAAATATTGTAAGGATTTCTCGCAAATCGAGGAGGGATATGCTCAGATTTGTTTTGAATACGTAGGAACATAGTTCGAATTCTGAGATGACTTTTGAAATGCATCCAAATTATACCAATTTTTTAAAATACATTTTTTACAAGCCATTTTAAAATTATTTTTAATTTATTTGATTACCTCAACTCCAAATTTGGCATAGTTTTGTAGTAAATTTAATAAAACTGTCCAAAAAGTTCCTGTGGTTTCTTGATTGTGTTCAAATAAGCAAACAAATAACCCCCTAAAATGACTTGTGCCAGCCAACTACACAACCAATTTCTTCATGGGAGTACCTTTGAAGTGACTATTAAGTAGCCGCGGAGTACCCACCCACATGGGTACCACATCGCCGGCCGCAAAAGTGGGGGTAACCATCCACCTAGGTACACACACAGTAGCTTAACCACTAGTCACACCATGCGGGAGTACCTGCATGGGTACTCCCATGCAAATGAGCTTTGATTATTTTAGTAATGTTATCCATTATTTAACATTTTGGTCACATAGGTTATATGTTTTTACACAAAATGTCATTTATAGGGGTTTTTGGTGATGGTCAACTCAAATATAGATGTTACTAAGCTTGAAAATGATCAGAAAGTGGTAAACAACAATGGAATGTCTGGCGCCCTCTGTGGTCCAATGTGCTGCCTACTAGGCAGCTGGTAGGGGAGTACCTGTGAAGGTACTCCCGTGGAGTAGCTTCAGAGGTACTCCACTACTGGTGGCTTACATGGGTACCTGTCAGTCACCTAGCAGGCAACTGCAGAGTACACTATAGGATGGGTACTGCTAAGTAAACATAGCTGCTATCCATCCAGTGGTTCGTATACTTCACAAGTACTTAGTTGTAGGTACTGCATCAATAGTGCATCAAGGGGGTACCCTTAGAGTAGAGCTAAGAGTACCCATGGAGTAGCCTAAGCTCTGGGTTACACCGTGAGTAGGAATCTTGCTGTGTACTTAAAGCCAAATGGAGTGAATAGAGAGATAGCATTTATTGCCTCAATGCCATTTCCCAAATTAAATTTCCAGACTCACTTGAACTAATTTGGATGTTATTGTACCTGTAAAATTAGATTGTGTGGTCGATTGCCTGTTCCCATGTCTAGTACAAAAATATATTCATGCAGTACTGGGATTGGAATTTAAAAACACAGATATGTCCTATTAGTAATTCAGTAGGTTTGTCCTTCATCATTTTTGATTTCTGAATAGGAAAAAAAAAATCACTGTTAGTGCTCTTAAAGGTGCAACAAGAGATTTGAGGCATCCATGTAAGGTTTCATATCGATTAGACACTCAAAGGATTTTTTACCTTGGTACAGAAAAGTCTTAAAAGTGGAAACAAAAGGTATTTTTATATTTCAATATTAAACATAGGCTGATTTTCCTATTTGCTCCTATAGGAAATTAGAAATTTTACAATTTTTGCACCAAGAAATAATTCTCAGCTTAATTCTTTCAGATGGGGATATTTTTAATAGAAAGCTTTAGACCAGTGCAAAAATCAGAATGTTCACATTTTTTTAGGGTCACTTGTCATTTGAAATATCTCATTGCACCTTTAAAGATTATCTTTAAAAAAAATAACACCAACTTCACTTTTTAAGTCTCCAAAAGTCATTAAAATTGACAGAGTGCTTGATGAAAATAAATTTTACAGATAAAATGCAGCTGTTGAATTGCATGTATCTAAGGTGAAAACCCCAAGACAGTAGAAACGTTTGTCTCTAAAAAAGTGGGAAGGAGTTCTGGGTGTTCTCAAGCTCGGCTCTACTGAAAACATTCATAGCTTTTTTTTTTTAATTTGGCAGGATGAAGCAATTAGCAATATATCCATCACAAATTATTGGAATCTTATTTGAAAAGACTGATGAAATTGTGAAATTCAATGTATTAATAAAGGCAAGTTCTTGTCTAATGGCAAATAATTATCTTCTTGCCAAATTGACCTTCATAACACGAACATGAGTTTCATTGAACAGGTAAAGCAGCAGCGAAAACTTACCTACTGTTCTTGGGCATGTACCATCTGCTCCTCCCCCCTTTTTTGTATTTTATATTATTTTCTGCTAGGTGGTCACCCGGCTTTAGCGATTACCTGGCTTTTCTAAAACTACTACTTGTTTGAAAACTTTCTTGCGATTACCCAGCTTGTGGGGCACACATCTGCTAACAAATTGAGCTTTTGTGAAGTTTTGTGAGCCTGTCCTCTGAAAAAAAATGGTGGACAGGCAGACACACACACACACATGCACACGCACACATGCACACACAGACATGGCCTATAATAATCTAAACAACAGATCTCATCTGAATGCTCAGGACTGTTACCACGTTGTGACACCTCAAACAATGTTGCTTACCATCCCTTTTCCTTGAACCAAGCTCTTACATATAACACAGCTCAAACCAGCTGAGCTGTGTTAATATTTCATTAAATAATATAATTTGTTTGATTTTATTATCAAAAAACTATTTATAGGCACTACTCCACCTAAAATAGTCAAAATATTTCAAATTTGGCAGGTGTAGTTTTAAAGAGTCTGACTCGGAGATTGTCTGAATATATTTTGGTTTATATATGAATTAAAAATATTCAACTAGAACTAAAGATAGTCACTAGAATGCGCCATGCCAAGTTTGAGATAATCGGAGTTTTCGTTTTGAATGCAGTAAACATTATGTGTATATAACAGCTGCCATAGGAGACTGTGTATTACAAAATTTCCGAGTCCGGAAATTTTTAAACAAAGATGTGATTTTCTATATGAAAGGAATTTGATTTAAGCTTAGCATTTCACACAGTGATTAGTTTATGGACAAGCCTTATGTACCTGCAAAAACACTTTGTTTTGAGAACTTGAGGGACTTCATTGGGAAATCTCTGAGTCAAGCCTTTAACTGAGTATGTAGAATTCACAAAATTTTTTTTTAATGAAAAATGAAAAAAGGAGAAAATCAGTGTTATTTGCCATTCAATTACATTTTGCAGTAAGTATTGGTATGGGACAGTAATGACTAAAATATTCGATTTTTGTCTATTAGGTTGCTTTCAATCATATCACTTGCTAAGTAGTTACAATTGCAAAATCTGATTTTGAATGATCTTTCAGTTTTTCTAATTCAGTAAATCCCTGATGTAATTTTGTCACTATTTTATATATTTATTTTTCATGAGTGACATCCCCCGGGGGGGGGGGGCCACTTGTATTCACAGGTGGATATATCGTAACATGGACTAACGAAATGCACCCTAAACAAAGATTTCCCCCGACTAAAAAACATACCTAAAAAGCAGTTTAATGTCGTTTTTGCTACCATAACCAAGTCTTTTTTGGTCAGTTTTTGATACCTTAAACAAGTAGCAAATGAATTGTGTGTTGTAATATACCCTTATAATCTTGCTTTGCCTCGCGTTGCTTTACTTCCAAATTACAATATTTTGTTGAGTATTTTGATCTCGCGTGTACATCACAACTTTTCGGGGTGAACGAACAAACAAAACCCTTTTTTTTTTTCCATTTTTTGCTGTTTTGTTGGTTACCACGCTAATACAATGTACTCGCGTACATCGCCTGTTGGAAAAAAGAGACCCTTTTTATGCGTTTCCAACATCTTGTCAAGCAATCATAATCCAACCTTTAATACAAGTGGCCCCCCCCCCCCCCCCCCCCCGGACCTCCAATATATGACCCTTCATGATGATAATTGTTGAAGCAATTACAAATTGATTTGGGGATTGGGACATATTATTTAGATCCCTTCAACTTTTACTCCTTGCTTTACATTGAAGAATCCAATGCTATCAACTGAACTGCATCCGTCATGAAGATTAGTGATATTACTCTTGTTGTATGTCACATTCATATTTCCCATCTCGTTCCTGCCTCTGTCCATCTTTATCCTATCTAGTCTTGTGTCTTCTCCTCTGTTCTCACCTCAAATCTTATCCTTCCTGCTTTAACATGTTTTCTTGGTATCTCGTCCTCGCAACCTCATATCTCACCCTTGTGCCTTGCTCTCTTGTTTCAATTTTAACACTGTAGTACTTCGTCTTGTTCAAGTGCACAAGTGTCTCCAAGTTTCCAAAATAAATTTTTCAATGTGCATTCTTGCATGACAGATTTTAGATTTACGAATATTTGTTTCTCCAAAACCTTTGGTCAGTTAGGAATAATTTGTTGCAATGAAAATTTGATGGAACTTACTGTTTTCTTAGGCCACAGAACTTGACATTTGCGAGACAGATAAATAAATTTGATATCTTTATAAAAGCATAGAAATTTGTATTGACAAATTTGCTATAGGTTTTGAGGCATTTAAGCAGCATTACAGTTAAGAGGAGCTTTAGCATGTTATGGAATGTCAAGCTTGAGCATATAGTCACTTAGAATGCAATACTGGCTTTCTATGAACAATTTAATTTACAAGCTAATAGGACTCTTAATCCCCATTGATAGACAGATAATAAAAGTTAACCTTGGAAGTAAATCAAATTAATATTGAAAGGAAATTTTTATAAGTGCATTTGGATGTTTCGGCATGTAATCATCAGTCTTCCTATGTTTTAAAAAGCAATACGAATGAACATTGAAATTGTTGGCAAGAGTACCATATGTACCCCTTTTTAAGTTCTACATGTAACAAATTCTTTTTAATTTTGGGCCTTAGGGTTAGGCCATAAATAAAAAGAATTTGTTTACTATAGAAATTTAGGGATGTACACATTGAACTCTTCACAAAGTATTATCCAAGAAATAAATGAACCCATAATGTCAGCAGCAGTTTTCTTCTATTTCCTTTCAAATTCCATTCATTTTCATTTTATGGTAAAAATCTTCATTTATCACTGCTAAACCTTCATGATTATTATCATTACAATACAAATAAGTCTTCATTAAAGACAATATCAGTGATGGGCCATTCTTCGGATGTCACACACGTGACCAAATTTTACTTGCTTTCCATGACAAAACAACCAATCTAGCGAAAGTGGAAACATTCTTCTTGATATGGTTTGGACAAAATCTAACCAAAAATAAGGTTCCACTTTTGCTAGATTATTTGGTTTGTCATGAGAGGCAAATAAAGTTCGGGTACGTGTGTGACATCCCGAAGAATGGCCCTGATTCATCCGAAAGATTCAAAATATTGGAAATTTGCAGGAATAGCTTAAAACTTGAATAATAAGACTCTATAACTCTCATAATATGTTACTTTTTCCAACTGAAGAATTGACACAAAGGGAAGTACACGGCACTGTTCACAGACATGACTCTCCATTCAGTTACGTGTTGCAGTAAGTGTCTGACTAATATATATCACATTTTGATCTTATTAGGTTACTTCTGGCTTTATCATTTGCAGGATGTTATTTTACCTGTACTTGTTACAGACATGCAAAAATCAGATTTTTGATGATTTTTTTGATTTTTTGATTTAGCAAATCACTGATAGTGCCTTTAAAGACAAATTATTTGCTAGTAATAAAAGAGTGAATCCTTCACTCTCTCAAGTACTAGACAATCACCAAGGGGTAGAAATAATAGATAGTTTCCATGACCTTCTACAAAATACACCTGTATAGTATGGATTTTGTTCAAGTTGGGAAAGATTCTCCTTGAAAAGATTGACAACCCTCAATGACGATTGATTTTTTTTAAAAGTAAAGTTTGATCATGCAGTGAAAGTGACTGATTTCAAATTGCTGCAGATTGCCTCAAGACTGGTGGGTATTTGCAGATGTTAGTATCTGGCTGTACTTGAATTACATGTATTAGGCCCAAAAAAAAGTTTGTTTCAGAAGAAATCGCAATGCAAATGCGAAGTGCATTTTTTTTAGAAAAATGCTAATGCAAAATGCGATTTTTTTTTGTCATTTTTGACCCACTTTTTCTCATTTTTTCGGCCGCTTCGTGGCCAAATTTTAATTTTTTTTCTTCTGAAATTTAAAAAAAAATTTCAAGTGAGTAAAAACCTTTAAAAAAATTATGCGGTCAAAGACCAATTTTAAACAAAATATGTGTGGTCTTCTGAGACAAACTTTTTTTTTTTCTTGGCCTTACAAGCCCTTCTCGCTCTCAATAGATTAATTTTAAAAAACTACTCAAATTTTATGTGTTCATGAGAGAATTCACACAAATAAAATTCTGCCTCATGTTGGAATGTGTTTTGATATCAGTGTTACTGTTAGTTTTCTTAAAGTGACTTAAGCACATTTCCAGAAAAATGCATTTCCCCCCCCCCCCATTTTCCCTTATTTTTCAAAACTTTTTTTTAATATTTAGAA